>PISX010006068.1:0-70989 GCA_004024625.1 Mellivora capensis | reverse complement strand
CTCTCCCCGCCCCTCCACCTCCGCCCTCCGGCTGGAGGACCACAGAGGAGTTCGTGGGTCCTCTGTGCACAAACACACCCACCAACAAAAGAAAGCCCATTAAATCTTCCCTCCTGTGAACTCGCGCCCCAGCGGATACCTCTTTGAACCGACCCCCGCCCCCGCAGCCCCCGCGCTGTCTGGGGCGCGCCCGGCCCTCCCGGGCTCACTCCTTCCCCTCCCGGCTGCGCACTTTTGCAGCGCGCTTGGTCTTTGATGTTTCTTTACATTATGGCCGAGCAGCCACACTCTCTTCCCCGGCGCGGGGCTTTGTGTAACGGAACTGACATTTGGCCTTGATACCTGTATCTCTTGATGATTGCAACAAATTTCTAAAATAAATATTGTACTTTGATCTCCCGGCATTGCATTTTTAATGGACGCTCCGAACATTACTTCATTAAGAGTAAGTTTTTCAGGAGCTCGGCTGCAAAGGGAGGGAAGCTAAACAGCAGCTCGTAAAAGTCTCTCTCCAAACTTAAGCTCGTGCTTGGGAGGGCTACAATCCTGGCGAGTTTTCACAAATGGAGGTGAGGCTGACAGCAAGGACTTCTAACAGTCAAGAAAGGGCCTACTGTGCCCCCCCCCCCACGGTCCTAAAGACTGCTTATACTACCTCTTTGAAGCCTACAAACACTCCACAAGATGAGCACTACTATCACCCCCATTTTACCAATTGGGAAACTGAGGCATGAAGAGGTTGAGTAACTTGCTTGCCAAAGTCACCAACTAAAAAGCGTCAACTAGAAAATCTGGGTTCAGATCTTCTGAATCCAACCTTTTAACCACGAAGCAGTACTCTCTTTCGTCTCCGGCCCCTGGTGGTGCGGTTTAACTGGCTAATGGGGGCATCTTAGAGGAAAAGTTCTCTCCTGTAACAACTACGCAGATGTGAACTGGCTTTTCTTGCGTTTGTGTTAAAAGACAGAGAATATATTCGGCAAATGAGACTGCTTTTCAGTCTGCTTGGCCCAGCCTGGCCCGACCCTCGGGGATAGCGGGGCTTGAAGAGCTCCGAGGAGAGGCAAAGGAAGCACGCCAAGGTCCCAGACCTGCTTGGACAGTTCGGCGGCGGGCGTGCGCGGGTGTGCGCCACGGAACTCCCTGGCCTCAGACTAGCATCCGGGAAAGGGCGCCGTGGGGTCCCGGGCTTCACCCGCACTCGCCCCATGGATGGGGCGTGGAAGGAGTAGGATTGCCAGGCCTCGGAGCCAAACACGAAGTCCCCTCCCTTCCCCGCTTCCAGAGCACCCGGACCTCATCTTCAGGAGCCTTGGCCCAGCGAGCTGGGTGGTCAAGGCGCATCGTTCCTGGAGTTACACCTTCGGGTGGGGTTTGCTGGGAACTCCTCACAGTGTTGGACGTCGGGCGGCCCACTCTTCTTCGGCAAGATGTTTCTATTTCTCTGGCAGATCCCGGGCGTGTGGAAATGTGGGTCTGGCGGCGTAGCCTCCCGACCCCTGATGGGAATGCAGAGGGCACCAAGATAGGGCCCAGTCTCCGAATCAAAAACGGGTTGGGGTTGTGTTAGCAGCAGGCGCCACACGGCGCGTTGGGCCACCCGGTCCCTCCTCTCAAGTCAGTCCCGGCCGCGGGGCGGTCTTTCCAGAAGGCGGGACGCAACATGGCTAGAAGAGCCCCGCACAGCCGGCGGCCTCCCAGAGAGGAGACCCTGTCTGCGGGGAGGCCCCGCGGGAAGCGGGGTCCACCAAGCCCGGGCGACCCACTCCTTTGCTCAGCCCTGTGAGCCGCGGCCGCCGGCGGGAGGCCTCAGCGGCCCTTCCGGCCCCTAATCCCCTTCAGTGCGGCGAGGACGCCGCGGCGCCCAGCCCCCCTCTTCTTCCTCCCCCGCCCGGCGCTCCCGGGTGAGGAGATTCCCGCGTTCGCACCCACCAGGCGACACGCGCCTGGCGCCCGGTGGTACCGAGGCAGGTGGCCCACCGTCCCTCCGCGGTCAGGCATGCGGGCCAGCTAGGAATCGCGGTGAGAGTTTCCCGGACCCGGGACGCACGCCACGCGCCTGAACTTTCTTTTCTTTCCAAAGGTGACAGGAACGACAATTTTTATTGACCTTTCTTTCCGGTTAAAGGGCCTCCCTCGTCCTGTGTGTGGTTTGTTCAAAACAAAATGTTTCCTCGACCGCGCCTTACTTTTTCAAAGTAGTTCCCTGGTAGGTGTGTGCAGCTCCCAAAGAGCGCGCACTCGCTGGACCAGGTTAGGGGGAGAAATTGCTACCACTGACCCGGGCTTCAGGGGTCTAATAGCAGTCAGCCGCCTGACCGACCCTCCACGGCGTCCAGGGCTGCCAGCCTGAAGGGAGAAGAGCGACGTCACGTTTTTTTTTTTCCACCTCTGGTGTATATTATGGTTTGCTCTGGGTGTCCTGCCAAGCTTAGCTTTGGTGGTAGGCGCGGTACGGGTGTTTTTCCCAGGCTCATTATTTGCAAAAGTTGCGGCCAGAGAAAACTTCCAGGTCGCCAGCAGGAATGTCACAAGCGAGCCACAGTGGCTTGTCAGGCAGGCGGCCCTGGAGCGTGCGCGCCACCCACCGCCGCCAAGGGCGGCCGCTTGGCCCCGCCCCGGGTCACAGCCCAGCCCGCAGCTCCACCGCGGCGGGCGGGGAGAGTGGGCACGCGGCGGGCCCGGCGAGGTGCGTCCCACGCCCCGCCCCGGGAATTCCCTCGGATCCGCCGTGTGCGCGGGCCGCTGCGTGTGCTCTTCCCGTGTGGGGTGTGTAAGTACGGGGGGAAGGGAGAATTACCCTCGTCTCAGTCTCAAAGTCCCTCTCCTGGAAGCCAAAGGCAGATTTCTCTGGAGATAACAAAGACACTTTGTCACTTTGGGCGCTGCCTCGGTGCAAATCTTTAATTGCAAGGGAGTTGCGGGGGAGAGTGGGGGGGGGGGGTCGAGTGTCTCCAGCAACCCAAGCGCGGGTCTCCAGGCGGCAAGGCCCCCTTTGATCAGGAAAATCCAATTATTTGTGTATATACATTTCCCACATAGTGATTACTTCATTAATTGTCCCGCCTTTATCTCCTCCCTTCCCATCCCCCCTAATAATCAGTTCTTTTATCCCGACCAACAAACACACCATAGGAGCTTTGTGGATTCAAAGGATTTGCTTTCGCTTCTGAAAGAGCCGCTATTCTTTGATGATTGGGTAGCGGCAAACTTCAAAGCCATAAATCTTCCCTCTGACTGGCTGGCGGCCCAGCAAAGTCCTTATCAAATTCTTGGAGGTGATCCTGAAGCGCTCAGACCGCGCGCGGGGCGAGCGAGCGGGGTGCAACGAGGGGCGCTGGCGGGGAGGGCCCCCGAGCGCAGAGAGAGCGCCCGGGAGGGACGCTGGGCCGCGGTCCGTCCTCGCCTTCGGGTCTCCATGCCTCGGCAGCGCCCTGCTCCGCCGCCAGCGGCCCGCAAGCTGTAGCTATGGCTGCCGTGGCCGTCCTCCGGAACGACTCCCTGCAGGCCTTCCTCCAGGTCAGGTCTGGGCTCGGAGGGAGCGAGGGAAAGGTGGGAAGGGTGGCGTCCGGATCGATCCTGGTACTCTGGGCACCCTGAATCTCAAAGGGACCCCTGCCTGCTCGGTGGATGCCGCTAGAGTCAGACTGAGGGGTGCCCACGTCAACTAAGCACCTAACCTTGGTGTCTAGAGTATGGCCTTGGGGGAGGGCCGCGGGGATCCGGGGGTTGTTCGGACTTGGGCGTCTGGCAGAGAAGAGGATCGGAGCTCACCCTGTTGGGCCCTCCTGCTGAATTTCAGCCTGGGGTGGGCGGAGGAGGAGCGCGAGAGTAGCGTGGAACGAGCTTAAAAGATGGGAGGGAGGGCGGATGGGCAGCTGGGCTGTGGGTGTTTCCACATCCTTTCTGACCGCGGAGCCGGGAGCGGCCCGTCGGATCCCTCTCCCCTCCCATCCTGTGCCTGCTTTCTCTGAGTCTGGATGGCGGCTCCTTGCACCAAGTAGTTTCACGGGAAGAGCAGGAGCGCTCCGCGTTCAGGTAGCGCAGGCACCAAAAGTTAACCGTACTGGTGGGTGCGTGCGTGGGGTGCAGTGGCGGGGGAGGGACACCGGGACGGGGGAGGGGCGGCGCTATAATAGCTGGCGTGGGGGTGGCGGGCCGGCCCGGAGACCGCGCTTGGAGCGCTAACCTTTTGTCTCTTCTCCGCCCTCCCCCGCCGCCGCCCATGCAGGACCGCACCCCCAGCGCCTCCCCGGACCTGGGCAAGCACTCGCCCCTGGCGCTGCTAGCCGCCACCTGTAGCCGCATCGGCCAGCCCGGAGCCGCTGCGCCCCCGGACTTCCTGCAGGTGCCCTACGACCCCGCGCTGGGCTCGCCCTCCCGGCTCTTTCACCCTTGGACCGCAGACATGCCGGCGCACTCACCCGGTGCGCTGCCGCCCCCGCACCCCAGCCTGGGCCTGACGCCGCAGAAAACGCACCTGCAGCCGTCCTTCGGGGCGGCGCACGAGCTGCCGCTCACACCCCCTGCGGACCCCTCGTATCCCTACGAGTTCTCACCCGTCAAGATGCTGCCCTCGAGCATGGCGGCCCTCCCCGCCAGCTGCGCTCCTGCCTACGTGCCCTACCCCGCACAGGCCGCGCTGCCTCCGGGCTACTCCAACTTGCTGCCCGCGCCGCCCCCGCCGCCGCCGCCCACGTGCCGCCAGCTGTCCCCCAACCCGGCCCCCGACGACCTCCCTTGGTGGAGTATCCCGCAGGCGGGCACCGGTCCGGGGACCTCCGGGGTTCCGGGGGGCAGCCTCTCCGGCGCCTGTGCGGGGGGCCCTCATGCACCCCGCTTCCCTGCCTCAGCGGCTGCGGCGGCCGCAGCAGCCGCCGCGGCTCTGCAGCGGGGCCTGGTGTTGGGCCCGTCGGACTTTGCGCAGTACCAGAGCCAGATCGCCGCGCTGTTGCAGACCAAGGCCCCCCTGGCGGCCACGGCCAGGAGGTGCCGCCGCTGCCGCTGCCCCAACTGCCAGGCGGCGGGCGGCGCCCCGGAGACAGAGCCCGGCAAGAAGAAGCAGCACGTGTGCCACGTGCCGGGCTGCGGGAAGGTGTACGGCAAGACGTCGCACCTGAAGGCGCACCTGCGCTGGCACACGGGCGAGCGGCCCTTCGTGTGCAACTGGCTCTTCTGCGGCAAGAGCTTCACGCGCTCGGACGAGCTGCAGCGGCACCTGCGGACTCACACGGGTGAGAAGCGCTTTGCCTGTCCGGAGTGCGGCAAGCGCTTCATGCGCAGCGACCACCTTGCCAAGCACGTCAAGACGCACCAGAATAAGAAGCTTAAAGTTGCTGAGGCCGGGGTCAAACGGGAAGACCCGCGGGACCTGTGAGCCTACCCCGGGGCGACTCGAGGCCTCTCCCGCCTCGGATTCCCGTCCCAGCACCTCTTCGGGGAGGTTCCGGGGTTCTGTGGGCACCTGGCCGAGGGAGGACCCAACAGGCACTGGCGCCTTCCTGCGGCCCGTCTCCCAAAGCGACGCCAGGCTCCCAGCTTCCCTGGCCCGGCTGCGGACAGGGACCCAGTGCCCAGGAGAAGCAGGGGAGGTAGGGTTGGGAGCTCTGCGTCACGCAAGGGTGGTTTCGAGCTCTGAACCATTCCCACCGTCTGGGAGAGCTACATTTTGGGGGAACCACACTGGGCCGGCCGGCCTTGTATATAGGAAACACTGCTGAATTAAAGCAGAAGGACCTTGGGAGATTTTAAATAGTGCTCGGTTTTTGTTTTTTGGTTTCTTGTTTTTTTCCCTAGGATCGGCCGGGCTTTGTACAGGTTATTTAAATAGCTTTGTTAAAGAATAATTATTATAATTATAACATTAATAAAAAATGTTACTTTTGTCCTCAGCTCCATGCAGAGCTACAGCATGAAATGTCTCTCTGTAAAACAATCAGCAGTAGCAGCGTGAAAATAAATACGTTAACTCTGGGGTCACCTCGAGACCCGGCTGAGCCAGTCTCATTTGATCTTTTCGTCTTTCGGGAGGCTTTATAAAGCGGTCAGGTTTCACTGCGGAGACGGTTCCTGTAGGCTGCCTGTATGGAGATTTCTTGGTTTGGAAGGGTCTGGGCAAGTGTGTTGGGTTGCGTGGACAGAGAAAGTAGGGCAGGGTCAGTCAGATTTGTGCTAAAGAGGATAGATCATGCGGTCTTAGGACTTGACCAGAGACTGTTGGGCTTCTCTTAAAAGTTTGATACCTGCTGCACCTACAATGCACGTTCTTCTATCTAGCAAGTTCCCTGTGGCTTTCCATTTGGTGGTTCTGTGGGGACAGAAGTCACACTAGAGCTTTGCTTTCTCCTGGCAGCGGGTTATGCTGGTGTCTGGAGAGGAACTGGAGACCCAAGGATCTGTTCACAGATGACACTTGGGAGAGGTACAAAGAAACTGAAGGCCTTCCTTTAAGGTTGGTCTTTGCCCAGGGAAGAAGCTGTCACCTCGGCCCCCTTGTCTGGCTTGTTTTCTTCTTAATCATTGTGCTGTGAGAATACTAACAGTCTTGCTTCACAATGGCCACTTAGGAATTTCTGGCTGGCTGGGCCTGGAAGTTTAGTTTCATTTTGTATCTTGGGATTTTATTTTATTTTTTATCATTGAAGTAGACCAAGATTTGCTCAGGGAGGAGCCAGGAATACTCATATCTAGGTTTCTCGCCTGTCTCTAAAAAAGTTTACAGTTGTTTTTTTCAGGTGTCTCAACTCAATTGGCTCCTTGATGTTTGCTAGCATTTGCATTTTTAAACCTGAAACTGAAATCTTAATCTTCTGATTTAGAATTATCAAAGAACATTTGCTAATATGTCAAGGTAGCATCATTAATGGCAGATTTCAGTGGAACTGAATAGTTTTTTCATGGTAGCGGAAGTGTTTATACATTGATAGGACTTCACAAACTGTTATCTTTCCTTTTGTTTGAAGTCAACCGGAATGGTAAGTTCTTAAGAGCTAGGAGGATTTTACTTGAGACTTAGAGTTAAGTAAAACACAAACATCAACATAACAGAGGAAATTACTTTTATATTCCTAAGAAACAGAATTTTACTTTAACTTGAACAAGGTAGCAAAAGAATGTTAGAATCATTTGGAGATTTGCCTTAGAACCAATTGTTCTCATTAGAGATTTTGGAACTATTTAATAACAGATTGGAATGTGAGTCTTCAGAAGTCTTTACCTGGGAAGCGCATTTTGGTTTGCTCAGTTTTCAAGGGTTTGACAGTTTTGCAAGCAATATTAATAGGAAGTTGCTACACAGTTACACTAATATACATCTAAGTGTGTAATCTTAATCTAAATCAAGATTCTTGAGAATCAGTTCTACGAAGAGTTATAGAAACTCACATCTGAGCCATGCCCTGGGATAGACTTCAGACCCAGAGCCAAGACTACTATCCTGGCAGATAGTAGGGTAAGAGAAATCCTGGTAGAGTGCAATGACCCAAGGGCTTCTACTTAGAAAAGTTGAAGTGATTCATTCAAAAGAGAATGCCCTTGGTGGAAAAAGAAAATTGGCCAGTTTGGAATGAGTCATTGACATGACAGCCAGCTGGCATTGACAGCCATGGTCATCCAGTATCTAAACAGATACAGTGTTGAAGATAAAGTTTCCCTGTACGTCTATCTTTATGATTGTTAAGAGAACTAGATAAAACATAGAGAATTTATCTAAAAATACAATATATGTGATATTTAAAAGCAGAACAGTCATTTGATGACAAAGTAACTTTCTTATGTTTTTACTTAGCGAAACCTGCAAACTTAAAAAGCATGGGAAAAGTACAGTTTCTTGACTAACTTGGTACAGCTGGAAGACTGTTTCTTGTGTCACTGCAGATTACTTTAGAACAGATTATCCAAGTGGAAGCCAGAAAGCCACAATGATATGGTATTATTATCCAAGTGTAGGAAACCATTTCATGTTTATACTGAAAAATAAGCTAACAAATCAGAAATAGAAGTTTGACAGGGCAGAAATGTATTAGATGTTATAAGCTGTTAACATTTGAACTGCTGCCACACGCTTTGTTTCATAAAACTACAACTGATACCATTTAGAATTTTTTAAAAATTTGAAAATAAATCAATATACCAAAATAATATACATAAGTGATATATAATCACACGCACTTAGCAGAAAATTTAATAAAATTTGAGAAAAATTCAGAAACATTCCATTAAATGTAAACTAAAATTTATTTTTTATTTAGAGTTTTGTTAGCACTAAAAAAAAGAAGTTTAATCTACCAACTATATTCAAGGCTTTACTTAAAGACCTTAGCACCCAAGTCAATGAAGTTTTAAAAACTAATTGAAGAAAATATGTTCATGATGGTCTCAAGAACATTTTTAAAGCAACTGTTTTAGTAGCATGCAAAAATATAACGAAGTATCATATTTTAGAAAATCCTAAGATTAGTGCGATATGATTATTTTAAATTTAACTCAATTACTAGATGAACCATTTTGATCAAGAACTTAGAAACATGAAGAAATTGAGTTAGCAATTATTTAGGTAATTTGGAATTGTTTGTTCCTGAACTTGTTAACAATGCTCCATGGTTTTCTCAAGGGAAAATTGTGCAAATTTATGTTTAACTGAATAGTTATAATTTTGTAATAGTTCTGGTAATGAATGGAAGTAAATTATATTACAGAAAATACAACTGTATCATTTACTGTGTTAGTGTAGTTTCCGTTAGAATTTAAATCTTATACCCATATTGTGTATATTGTTTTATTTTGCTGTAAGTCAATCAAACAAGATATATCAATCTAAAAACTAATTTTGATGAGCATGCTTCTTGCAGAAACACATTTGAAACAATGACATTGTAGGAAAGGCGGTTTTCCACCCTGATTTGCACTGTTTCTCTGCTAATACTGTGGAGTTTTAGGAAATCCTTTTAAAGTTGCACCTTTAGAGTTTCCCATTTGTATGGGTTCTGCCATGAGAGTTTCACAGAATGTTATGATAGCAGCCACAATGACTTCGACTTCATGTAAATGTCTGGTAAGCTGTTTAGGGCTCTAAAATTACAAACCACTTTTACTTGCCTTAGCTCTTCACATTAAATATTGATAAGTTGAAGTAAATTGAAGATGTCTTACTGGGAAATAATCTTGTGTTGTGGAATCAAATTCAGGCCTCAAGCTTTGTTTTTCTAGTAGATGGAATGATGGTTTGCTAATATCCCAAATTGAGGGCTACTCAAAACAAGTAATATTAATGCCCTATCAGAAAACATTACCTACCTCTGGTAGCATGATAGAGGGTAACTTTAGAAGAGTAGGAAACCAAGAGAAGCTTTGAAATATGGATATATGCTGGCATAGTTTGACGTACCAGGAAAAAAAATAAGGAAGAAATCTAGATAGAAATATGCATGATGGCAATGAAATCTATGTTTAGATTAATATGCCAAATGGACACATTTCATTATTAGGCCACCGTAGTGGTAACCTAATTGATGTGGTATCCAATATACATAAACAATACATTTTTCTCTAATGATGTTCAGACTCAACATATTTTTGCATAAAGATCTTTGTGTCAATTGCTCCTCCCTTGATTGTTTTGAAAGAATCTACAGTGTTTTGAATTAGTTTACGGACATTGTAAAATGGCTTACATAATGTTCCTTACTATAACAAATAAGTCATACTGTTCAACAAAGATGTAATCAAACAGCTTATGGGCCATCACAACTTTTTCAATAGTTTCAATTTTACTATTACAGTTTACTACCAATTGTAGATTTGCATGTGATGATTGATACCGTGTATATTTCCATGCTGACATTTCGATGACTTCCCTTCCTAGACTTTATATACTTTTCCTTCCAAGCCTTTAGTGATTATACTGAAGCATAATCCCCACTGGGGTATTTGACACTTAATTCTTAATTTAGTCCATGCATGTGAACTGCAGTAGTTTCTGCACAACACATAATAAACTATATTAACTAATATATTTTGGTTGTGTACCTAATACCAGAATTCAAGTCGGGGAAATAAATCAAGTTCCTAGTTTGATATATGGAAAATCTGCAGCTTTCTCTTTTCAAAAGTTGTTTCAGTGTTATGAAGATTCAGGCTGCCTATTTATGAAGTGGAAGGGTTGTTGTTGGTTTTTTTTTTTAACCTCAAAACTATTCATCTAATTTTTTTCATTACTTGTCAAAATTCCAACATCAAAAAATATACAAAAATCACCCAAAATATAAAGCAGTAGCAGCTACATGTTACCTGACTTTTTAATAAAAAGTTAAACCATTTGGTCACACAGGCACTCTGTAATGATTTTGTGTGTAGCGTATTCTGAGACACAGATGGGAAACATCTGGCCCTCAGCTTAATTTTATCCAATTCACAAGGCAAATATCAAAGCTGAATCCTTATTTATGCTTATGGTGGGGAAAATGTGTCCTAATTTAAAAAGTATTTGGTGGCAATTTCCTAAAGTCTGCATAAGGTACCATGAAAGCTTATTTCTCTTATTTCTGCCTTTGCAAGTTTTATTCTTACATTCTGTATTGTTTTCTTTTTCCATTCTGTATGCCTCTTGACTTGTGGAGGTCATGTGTCTTCTATATATCCATGTTCATCTCTAGCATGGAAATTCAGTTTGTGTCATGTGTCTCTCTTCCTTTGCTCAAAGTATGTGCGCCCATCATCTGACTGCTCCCTATAATGCAGAACCTGACAGGGTTCCAAACTGTAGTTCTTTCAAATCTGTTGTATTTTTAATAGACATTTACATGCCTTGGCCTAAATTTTACATGTAAGTGAATTAAATTTATAATTCTATTTGTAGATTCATGTTTTATTTATGTAGTACCTGTGTGATGTTTACTGTGGCTTTGTGAATATCAGTGGGAAAAATATTTTCACCGCAATTGAAAGTGAAATTGTAAAATATGATAGTGGGTTATGGTTTGAAGTAATCCCAGGTTGAATAGATTTTAATTAGTAAAAAGCGTACAAAAGAAATAGATTACCTAAATCTGTAAACATAGCCCTTGATTTATTGAGCTAAAGTTTTAATGAACAGGATGTGAACTAAGACCTGTAAGCATTTAGCTATTTATATATTTATATTCCTTACTGAGGTTATTGTATTTGAGGGAGACTACTTTTTCTTTTGAAGCCTTTATTGTTCTGTGATCCTTGATGAAGTCCATATCATTTCGTGCTAGTACTGCAGTAACTGCTGAGAGCGTCACTGTGGTAACAGGTTTTGTGCTGAGCCTGGGCTTGAAGTAGGAAGCCGCTAAGTTTTCTAAGGAGAAAGTCCTCTCTTCTTCAGTCAGGGTTCAGGCTTGTCAGTGGCAAGCCTGTGTGCCCTGAGCAGCTAGCAGCTGGAAGCAGTGGGGCTGTAGTTCCCCCTTGCTTTGGAAGCAGGGAGAACTAGAAGTAGGGAACGGGGAAGCAGCCCTGGGGAATGACAGACAAGTGGACTACCCTGTTTAAACAGGCTTTATTTCTAAAGGGGTTGAAATAGGGCAACTGCATAGAAGCTGAATGTTGCCTTTTTTTTTTTTTTTTTTAACCAAAGGTGAGTATAAGTAGGCTATAGGGAAGACGAGAGCCTTGACGAGGACTTGCATGATCTTTTTGGTCACTTCCAAAGCTGGAAAGCTTCAACTCTAAAATCTAGAAGTCCGAAAATTCAAATACATTTGATTATGGCTACAATACAACAGTAGTATGAATATTTCTGGCATTCTGACATCTGATTTCAGAAATCGAGTTTTTGAAGATGTAGTTTATTCTTAAATAGCTAAATATTAAAGGGAGGCAAAGGTGATTTAGGGTAAATCAACTTCTATGTAAGTAATATCAGAAGTCAGTCCCATGACCTTAGCGTTGGCTTTGTTTTGTTTTGTTTTGTTTTGGAGATTTTCTTTATTTATTTGAGAGAGAGCATGAATGAGGGGAGGGGCAGAGGGGGAAGAAGAGAGAATTTCAGGTAGACTCTGCGCTGAATGCAGACCCCAACGTTGCAGGGGAGAGGTGGGGCTTGATCTCACAACCCCGAGGTCATGACCTGAGGTAAAATTAGGAGTGTGACGCTTGCTTAACGGACAGAGCTCCCCTGGCGCCCCAGCATCGGCTTTTGAAGAGAACATTACTGGGTACCTCAGTCTTTGTAAGTACTATATTATTATGCACATTCTCAAGACCTATTTCTGTGTATGGAAATTTCACAGTAAAATTTCGGACTTCAAAAGTATAGGTAACTTTCCAATAATTAAGTAGATTTAAGTATTTAGATTTACAAACCTTGGCCTAGTTAAGTTTAAGGAAACTGTGCTTGCCCCACACCCTCCGAGTCAGTTAAGATAATATGTACAATTAAGAATACATGAGGGGCAGGGGCACCTGGGTGGCTCAGTGAGTTAAGCCACTGCCTTCAGCTCGGGTCATGATCTCAGGGTCCTGGGATCGAGCGCCGAATCGGGCTCCCTGCTCAGTGGGGAGCCTGCTTCCCCCTCTCTCTCTGCCTGCCTCTCTGCCTACTTGTGATCTCTTTCTCTGTCTAATAAATAAATAAAATCTTTTAAAAAAAATACATGAGGAGCAAAAAAAAAGAAAGAAAGAAAAAGAAAAGAAAAGAAAACATGAGGGGCACCTGGGTGGCTTAGCGGCTAAGCATCTGACTATTGATGTTCGGGGCTGTGAGGTCAAGTCCTATGTTGGGCTCCAGCTTGGCATAGAAACTGCTTAAGATTCTCTCTCCCCCTCTACCTCAGCCCCTCCCCCCTCCCTCCCTCTCAAATACAAACAAACAAAAAACAATTATTTGATGTCTATAAGATAAGGTACAGTGAGTATTCAAAGACGAACACAACCTTTCAAGGAGTTCAGAATAGTAAAAAAGACAAGATTTATACAAAGATGAGTGTAATACAAGGCCTAATTCATGCTTAAGGTGGCCAACCTACCAAATTTCTATTAAGACGCAAAGGAAAGAGAAATTACTTCAGGCAAAACAATGATAAAATATGTTATGCCATAAATGAGTAATCTGCTTTCAAAAACAATGCATAGATGGTATCAGCAGCATTCAGAATCCAGCTAGGTTTTAACAAAGGGGCTGAGAGTTCAAGTCAGCATCCTTCCCAGACCGGCAGCATTAGGATCACTGGGGAACTTGTGGCAATGCAAATCCTTGGGCCTGATTCCAAGTTACTAAATCAGAAACTGTGGGAATGTGGCCCAGCAATTTGCATTTTCCTAAGTCCTCCAGGTAATTCTGGTCTACACCAAACTTTGAGAACCACTGGCTTAGAAAGCTGCATATGCAATCATATGATTAACCTATAGAAAATAAATTCTAGCCAAAAGCATTTCTCATAAGATACTCTGGGGAAATGGAGAATGGATAAACCACTTGGCTATAAAATTCCTCACCCAACCAAGAAACTCAGCCGACAATCGTCTAGCTCCATGAGAAGACAGGAGTGATTCTTCCATGCATGTTATATAGTTATATAGACGATTTTCCTTTGATAGTATTTAATATAAATAGACTTACATTTTTGAATCATAAATGATACATTTTATATGTTAGTGGAATTTTCCTCAGAAAGTGGAACAGTGACTTTCAGCAACATCTGTTTTCTTAAAAGAAATACTCAGCTTGGGACGCCTGGGTGGCTCAGTCGGTTAAGCAGCTGCCTTCGGCTCAGGTCATGATCCCAGCGTCCTGGGATCGAGTCCCACATCGGGCTCCTTGCTCGGCAGGGAGCCTGCTTCTCCCTCTGCCTCTGCCTGCCACTCTGTCTGCCTGTGCTCGCTCTCTCTCTCTCTGACAAATTAAAAAAAAAAAAAAAAAATCTTAAAAAAAAAAAAGAAATACTCAGCTACCTGAGCATTTTGGGGTTTTAGTGTCTTTGGATGATTAACAACTAATTACCTTAGGCCACATAGAAACTTGCCACTGCAGGTGAAAACCACGTGCACCCTCCATGCTGCAGAAATGCAGTGAGGGCTCTTCCAGAACTCAAGCCCAGGTTGCTTCAAACTTATTTTCTGTCAAAATAGCTTTTAAAACTATGGACAGGGAAAGGCAGAACCCTAGGGATTCTCTGTAGAGCCAAAACTTCAGGGCTCTTCCCTGATGTCTTCCCTCTGTATCATTCCATTCACATGCGGGTTCATTTATTCCAGAAATACTTACTAAACATTTGCTGATGCCAAAGACTATGCGTATCCACCATGTAAAGGTCTTTGCCCTTGTGAAGCCTACAGTCTAGTAGGGGATGCAGAAAGTTAATAGGCAGTGTCTAGAAGAACCAGGGGAGCAGAAACAGTTCACTACTGCTTACCAGAGCCTGATACAGTGCTTTGCACATAGTATATACTCAATAAATATTTTTGTTGTTGAATATAATGTGGTATGATAAGTATGGTTAGTACAATGAGGATGCCCTGGGTTTAACTAATATTTTATCCCTTCTCAACAGTATCTATAAGAAGTGTGTTAGGGATACAGACTAGGGTTCCTTTCTGCCTTTAGCTGCTTGGGTGGGGGTGAGGTGATGGTCCGAGGAAGTTGTTAACTGACTGCCTCTTCTCCTCTCAGGATCCTGGAACCGCTGGCTTCTCTGAGGCAATCTTAACCTCCCAATGTCTTAATAGTCATTCTCTGGCCTTCCCTAAGTCTCATTGTTCCAGCTTTCAAAGGCATTCTGCCTACCACAACCTTTCTGGATATTGTTATCAAAATTTAAGCTCATTTAGATTATGTTATATGTCTAATCAAAGAAAAAAAAAAGCCACAAAGGCAGGGGATGGTATAAGCCAGAGCTGAGCAGAGAAGGATAGCTTCTCAGATTGAGAAGGGTAGTGTGTGTCTGTGTGCATGTATGTCTGTGTATATATGTGTGATACGGAGATTCATGGACCTAGGGATTTAGAAGGACCATACCTCAGAAGGAACATGTCTGGTGCTACTATGCATGGTGCTCCCTGTCTGGAGCATTTGGCAACAGTCTTGGCAAAGATTTCTATGTATTAGTTACCTTAAAAAATATGTATTTTATTTATTTATTTGACAGCTAGAGAGAGAGCACAAGTAAGCAAAGCAGCAGGCAGAGGGAGAAGGAGAAGCAGGCTCTCTGCTAAGCAGGGAGCCCAATGTGGGGCTTGATTCTTGGACCTTGGAATCATGACCTAAGCTGAAGGCTAACCAACTGAGCCACCCAGGCACCCCTAGTTACCTTTTTTTTTTTTTTTTTTGGCATAAAAAATACAACAAATTTAAAGGCTTAAAATAAGATATATTTATTATCTCACAGATCCTGTGCACCAGGAGTCTAGACAGTGGTTAGTTGCGGCGTCTGCCTCAGGGTCTCTGATAAGGCTGCAGTCAAAGTGTTGGCCAGGGCAGAGGTCTCATCTGAGGGCTTGACAGGTGAAGGATCTGCTTCCAAACGTGATTGTGCGCAGATTCCATGCTCTGTGGGTTGTTGGACTGAGGACTTCACTTCTTTGCTGGCTATTGCCTGGGGACCACCTTCAGTTTCTTGATACATGGGTCTTTCCAACATGGCCACTTGCTTCATCAAAACATGCAAATGAGGAAGGCAATAGAGTCCGCTGGCAAAATGAAAGTACATCTTTTGTGGGGCGCCTGGGTGCCTCAGCTGGTTAAGCAGCTGCTTCAGCTCAGGTCATGATTCCAGGGTCCGGGGATCAAGCCTCACATGGGGCTCCCTGCTCAGCGAAGAGCCTGATTCTCTCTCTCCCTCTGCCCACCACACTGCTTACTTGTGCTCTCTCTCTACCTCTCTGTCAAACGAATAAGTAAAATCTTTAAAAAAGTAAAATTAAATTAAAAAAAGAAAGTATATCTTTTGTAATTTACTCATGGAACAGACAGCCTGTCAACATTCTATTCACTTGATGAAAGTAATCCAAGAGAAGTAATTCAAGGATTTAAACACCAGGAGGCAGGAATGATTGGGGGGTATTTTTGAGGATGCCTATCACAACATTTGACATAGCTTGTCAAAAATAATAATAATGAAATCACATACACAGATCATAAAGACTAAGACAAATTGTTCCTCAGCATCAGCCATGATGCTTCCTCACTGATAAGAGATTGCCTATTGTTCCCTAGTATCTATCTTTCCTTTCTTCCCTTTACTAATAGTAATCCCCAAGGTTTTTTTGTTTTTGTTTTTGTTTTTGTTTTAAAGATTTCTTCTCTTTTGGGTATAGATGCTGTGGCTGGTACAGAGAACAGAGATTTGGAATGAGGCTTTGGGATTTTTTTTTTTTTTAAGTAAACTCTACCCCTGGCATGGGGCTCAAACTTATGACCCTAAGATTAAGAGTCATATGTTCTATCAAATGAACCAGCCAGGCACTCTAATAATCCCCAACTTTTAAGGAGGCATATGGCTGCCCATCTAGAGACTACATTTCTTAACCTACCTTATAGTCAGCTTTAGCCATATGACTATGTTCCTGTCAATGGGATGTGAACCCAAGTGATGTACACCACTTCTAGGTAACATCCTTAAAGTTGCATGCTTCCACTTTTTCTCCTTTCTGAGGCTTGAATGCAGACATAGAAGGAGATATCCAGCTCAATCATGTGGATGCGGGTAACACTCTGGAAGATGGCAAGAAAACAAAAAAGAACAACAACAACAACAACAACAAAAAACCCAAAACAAAAAGAATCAGGGTCTCAGGACCATCACCTAAAGCAGAGCAGCCCAAATTTCCCAGGCTGCCAGCCAGCTGGGTTTTTATATAAGAGGAAAATAACTCATCTTGTTTAAGCTATTGTTATTTGGTGAGTGTAACAGTAACTAAACCATTATTCAAACTGGTAGATCACACAATGCTTCTAGAGGCAGTTCTTAGCTGTGCTCCTGCTGAGTCTGCCTGTGGCAGCTGTGAATTACATTCCTTTAAAAGATGTCACATGGTGTCACCTTTCCAGCTCCTCCTCATTTGTGTCTGCTAGAGTCCTTAAAATGAGTTCTCAACCCAGAAAAGGGACCCTCTTGGGATGCTGCTATGGAAAATTCCATCACTTTGCTCATGCTCAGATACCCAGAGGACTTAATTCCTTCAGTTTTTCTTTTATTTCACTGTTCAGGGACTCTTCTCATGTGGCAGTCACTGTTTTAGGCACTGGGGAGACCAGAGTGAACAGGACAGACAAACTTTATGTTTTCAGAAGGCCAGCATGCTAGTAGGTAGTATTTACACAATAAACAAGTAAAAAAGGTAATTTCAGGGAATTTTAAAACAAAACAAGCTGATATTTATCTTTATTTGCTCTACAAGATCACACAGGTAAATTGAGTTTCAGCCACATTGTGGGATAACCCATAGTTTCCGTTGTAGCCAGCCTCAAAGATGGCCCCCCGGTGACCCTTGTCTCTTAACATGCCTCAGACACATTATTTCCACCCACATGCCCTTGGTGAGAATTAGTCCCATGAACACACCTAGATGCATGGGGAATGGGAAATACAGAGACACACATGGATATTTGTTGAACAGTAACAATGTTCTGCCAACATACTCATCATAAAAACCATATAAGTTAGAAAATAAAAGGGCTACTTTATCCTTACCCCATATACATAACTACTATTAACATTTTGGTTCATTCATTCAATCAACACATCTTTGTTGATCGCCTGCAGTGTGCCCAGCCCTGTACTGGATACTGAATATGGTCCTTAACCTTATGCTTCTCTCTCTCCCTCTGCCTGCCACTCCCCCTGCTTGTGCATGCTCTCTCTCTCTCTCTCAAATAAAAAAATAAAATCTAAAAAAAAAATCTGTTACTATCGCTATAGCATAATATAAATAGTTGCTTTTATGTAAATAGCACTGTACTACTTATATGCAACTATTCTAGTGTCTAATTCTTGAACCCTATGAGTAATATTCATTTTTCCACTCCAAAACAGAAGATGAAGTTCATCTTTTTAAATGCCTAAAGGTATTCTTTTGTCTGTATTTATACTAATATATTTGGTTGAGATATTAATGAACATGGGGTCCATGAATGAGCATTTTTTTGTTTTTTTTTTGTTAAGTTTTTAATTTTAATTCCAGTGTAGTTAACATACAGTGTTATATTAGTTTCAGGTGTGCAATATAGTGATTCAATAATTCTATACATTAGGAGACCCATGCTCGAGTATTTCAGGGTGAAGTTTTACAAGGTCTGCAACTTACTTTCAAATGTTTGTGCCAAAAATATATATGTAGGCTATAGCTACATCTTATCTATCAAAGGAGAGATATAAAGCAAATGTAGCACAACGTTAAGAAGCACTGAATCTAGATTAAATGCATACATGTGTTTATTATAATCTTTCCATTTTCTTTTCTTTTTTTCATCATAATAATTGTATTCTTTAATCCATAATATTCCTTTGTGTATATATATACCTTCTTCTTTGTTAATTCATCTATCAATGAACACTTGGGCTATATCCATAATTTGGCTATTGTAAGTAATGTTGTAATAAACATAGGGGTGCATGGATCCTTTTGAATTAGTGTTTTTGTATTTTTGGGGTGAATAGCCAATAGTGTGATTGTTGGATCATATGGCATTTCTACTTTTAACTTTTTGAGGAACCTCCATTATATCTCCTACAGTGGTGGCACCAGTTTGCATTTCTACCAACAGTGCAAGAGGGTACCTTTTTCTCCACATTCTCACCAGCCCTTGTCTCTAGTGTTTTTTTATTTTAACCATTCTGACAGACAATACGTGATCTCTCATTATAGTTTTGATTTGCATTTCCCTGATGATGAGTGATGTTGAGCATCTTTTCATGTGTCTGTTGGCCATCTGGATATCTTCTTTGCAGGAAAGTCTGTTCATGTCTTTTGCCCATTTTTTAATTGTGTTATTTGGGAGTTTGGGGGGATGTTGAGTTGTATAAGTTCTTTATATATTTTATATACTAACCCTTTATCGTGTATGCCATTTGCAAATACCTTCTCCCATTCCATAGGTTGTCTCTTAGTTTTGCTGATTGCTTCCTCTGCTGTGCAGAAGCTTTTAATTTTGATGTAGTCCCAATAGTTTATTTTTGCTTTTGTTTCCCTTGCCTCAGGAGATGTATCTAGAAAAATGTTGCTATGGCTGATGTCAGAGAAATAACTGCCTGTGTTCTCTTCTAGGATTTTATGATTTCAGGCCTTACACTCAGGTCATTAACCCATGTTGAGTTTATTTTTGTGTATGGTGTAAGAAAGTCATCCAGTTTCATTCTTTTGCATGTAGCTGTCCAGTTTTCCCAACACCATTTGTGAAGAGACTGTCTTTTTCCCTTTGGATATTCTTTCCTCATGAAGGAGCATTTTGTGCAAATTTATTAATGTACTCATTTTTCTGGAGAGTAAACCCAAAATTTGGTTAGATTCTGAAAGGATTAATAATCCAAAAACAGGTCTGTGACTTAAATGGGCCAATCATTGACTTGATCATGTGATTTCATCTTTTAGAGCTCCAGTCTCTCCATCTCTGTGTTCAATTAACTCACTCTCTCTTCTTCCTAGAAATGTGAAAGCTATCCAGAAAACAGAAAAAAACAGAACCAAAGCCAACAGTGTTGCTAGGTTTAAACTTAATGGTTCCATTTTACTTCCAGCTCCTCAGTGGAACAGGACTAAATAACAGTGTCTACACTTGAGTTTAGTTAAACAATCCCCAAGTACCTTCCCACCAGGCTTTAAAAATTTGAGTTTCTGTACTATTTCTTCATAAGGTTTATTTCTTTTTCTCTTTAGAGTGTGTCCTTATTTATATTTTCCTCCCTTTACATCTTTTCTAAAGCACTAGTCTTGAGAAGACACATATGCTCCATTAAATACTTGAAGAGCACCCTTTAAATTTGCTTTCATCCCTACAATTTAATGCCATGGTCTAGATTGTCTAGAATTATGATTTGAAAATATCTCTGAATACCAGTGATGTATTAAACTGTCACATATAAGAGCTTTAAGGGGAAAATATACAACGGCCTTTTTTTTAAATAAAGATTTTATTTATTTGTCAGAGAGAGAGAGCACACAAGCAGGCAGAGTGGCAGGCAGAGGCAGAGAGAGAAGCAGGCTCCCCACTGAGCAAGGAGCCCAATGCGGGACTCGATCCCAGGACCCTGGGATCATGACCCAAGCCTAAGGCAGCAGCTTAACCAACCGAGCCACTCAGGCATCTCTTACAACTGCCTGTTTTGATTTTGAGAGATTTCAGTACCAAGACACACACAGAAGTGCAAAGATCATGGGTGATTATAGGCAAATTGCTTCACTACTATGAGATTAGTTTTCCCATCTATAAATGGGAGGAAAATTAGGAGTTTCCAAATGTAATTCCTTAGAACTCCTGGTGACTGATGGGATGCCTCAGGAGTCTCCTTGTAGATGGGGTGTTCTGTTTCTGTTTCCTATCCTGAGCTCTTTTGAGAACCACCAACCACCTGGATGATCCTTTCCACTTAGGTCACGAGTCTGTATCCCATATCCTATAGGCATAATCTAGGTTTCCCCAAACCATTAGCTGATACACAGGGTTTCATTCAAACACAGTGTTGAAGAAAGGAAAATAGAAGAAAATTGTGGAGTGGAAGAAGCCACAGGAAGGGGAGGGAGAGAGATCAAGGAAAACTGAGAAAGAAAGAAACAAGTTGGCCAGTCTAGTAACATGATCCAAGCTGATTCTTCAAACAGGCCCCATAGGGAGCTTCAGCTTAAAGGTTTACCCAAATTCAGGGCTTTATCCCTCAAGAGAGCCAGAACTTTAGTGAAGATCCTAACTCTGGCAGATCAGCCTATACTGTTCCTATTCACAGGAGACTGCCGTGTGGTAGACACGTCTGTACTATAATAGAAGAGGAGTCTAGGCTCTTGGTCTGCTACTAACTAATGGCATGACTCTAGGTAAGCCGTGTAACTCTAGGAGGGTCAGGTTTTTTTTAATCTGAAAACTGAGTCAGTAGGAGTGGGTGATCTCTTGAGGTCCTTTCCTGCTTGAACATGGCATGATTCTTAGGATAACTTGTGTATAATCAAGTGTTCAGGTTTATCTATTGCTAAATGGAACCACCCAACACTTACCGCCATAAAATAGCAAATGTTGTTATTATTCTCACATATTCTGTGGGACAGGAATTCATACAGGACACAGTGGGGGTGGCTTGTGTCCCACAGTGTCTGAGGTCCCAACTGGGAATGACTCACTTGGGAGTGGCTCAAGGGCATGGGAATCTTCTGGAGACTGCCTCACCAACATGTCTGGTGCCTGAGGAGAAAGACAGCCTGAGCTCAGTAGGGTCTGTCAAGCAGAGCACCTATTCATGGCCTCCCCATGCGACTTGGGTCTCACAAAACATGGCGGGGGTGGGGGTGTACCTGAGTGGCTCAGTCGGTTAAGCATCCAACTCTTGATTTCAGCTCAGGTCATCATCTCAGGGGTGTGAGATGGAGCCCCACATCCGGCTCCACACTGAGTGTGGAGTCTGCTTAAGATTATCAATTTCTCTCTCTCTCTACCCCCCCCACCCCCAACACAAGTACACACTCTCTCAAAAACAAAACAAAACAAAATCTAGCATGGCAAGTGGGTTCTCAGAGGGAATGTCTTGAGACTGAACATCCAAATAGTGAACATTGTAAAACGGGCAGAAGCTACATGGTCTTTTCAGACCTAGCCATAAAAGTCACTTCATGACACTTCTACCATATTTTACTGGTTACAAGCAAATCACTAAAGCTAGCCTAGATTTAAGGAAAGGGAAAGTAAACTCCAGATCCTCCGGGGGGGTTAGCAAGTTCACATTGCAAAAGGGCCATCACTGCTACCATCTTTGGAAAAGTACAGCCTTCCACAATTTGCACTCTGACAGTAACAGTTCACATCCCTTCTGCATACAAAATATCCCATCTCTCCTCCAAAATTCCCAGTGGCTCATTCTCAAGATCTTTATCATCTGCACTAATCCAAAGTCCAAGATCTTGGATCTAGTCAGGCCTTCATGCTGATAAGGGCTCTCAGGTACAGCCCCTTCTATATGGTTCCTTGACATCTGAAGACTTGAACCAAAGAGACAAGTGGTGCCTTACCATCCTTAAAAGACCAATTATTAAAAAAAAAGAAAAAAAAAAAGGAAAAAAGCCAATTATCTGTCTGAAATTGTTCATGAGGCAGCGCTTTAAATCTGTCCGAGATCTTAAGAAGTATTTAAAGTCACATCAGTGGCTTCATTTCAACCCTGGCACTATGTCTTCCTAATAGCACCTTGGACCTTTGCACTGAAGATCTTTCTTTGAGAATGCTTTACTGACTGGAAGACTGGGTTGAGTCCCCAGTACTTCCTCCAAATTTTGCTGGAAAATTGAATGGTTCCTCTTTCTTCCACCATATTTTATCAGCAGTAACTAAACGAAACCAGTTGGTACTATCAACTTTCTGCCAGGAAATCTTAGCCAGATCTACCAGTTCATTCAGTGTATTTTCTATTTTTCATGTTACCGGAGGTGACAGTGTTGCTAAACCTTTTGCTACAAGATAGCAAGGTCATCTTTTCTACCTTCCTCCTCGTCCCTTCTGCCTTCACTGACAGTCTTCTCAAGGCCCATCCACATTTCACTAACAAACGTCCCAAGGTCATTCAACCTTGAGAGATTGAATATACAGATTATGGCCAGATAACATATAGAAATGGAACTCTGACTCACATTCTATAACAACCAGGCTAAAAAACTTACCCATAATCTACAGTAACAAGCCCAGGAAACCAGCCTACTATAAGTCAAACTGGCAGGACGTCAGAATGTCAATCACTAGCAAAATTCCATAAAAGCAGACAGTAGCCCTTATAACGATCAGCCTAAAGTGACCAGGACTTGATTAATAACTGATAGCTCCCCTAATTTTTGCCACTGCTTCCAATTTCGGACCAACCAGCAAAAGCTAGATGTGTACCCTAACTGATCACACAGGATGTCCTGCTTCTAGTTGCCCCACCCACAGCAGCCCCACACCAACAGCCTCTAATCAAAACAAACTCAATGTTTTCCCTTTTCGCCACTAAAACTATCCCACTCCTCTGCCTGCCTTTGAGTTTCTGCCAAAATTCAAGTGATGGTGACTGACTCCCTGTAGCAAGTTCTGAATAAAGGTTCTTGCCTCTTCTCATGTGGTTGGTCTTACTTTACTTCCACAAGCTTCTTCCTGCTGCTCAGTAAAAAACCAATGGCTTCTGCTTTTGTTTGTGTTGTTGTTGTGATGGAATAATCCCACTTCCAGGTACCAAATTCTGTTCTGGTTATCTATTACTGCAGAAAACCACTCCTACCTGGTGGTTCAGTATGTTGTATCCAACTCTTGATCCCAACTCAGATCTTGATCTCAGGTTATAAGTTCAAGCCCAGCATGGAGCCTACTTGAAAAAAAAAAATAGTGACATAAAACAACCATTCTAAAATTTAGTGAAATAAAACAAGTCACCTTATGTTCACAGATTCTGTGGATCAGGAATTCTTACAGGGCAAATAGGGATGGCTTATCTTTGCTCCACAATGTCTGAGCCCTCAGCTGGGAAAACTCCTATGGCTGGGGGCAGGAATCACCTGGAGGCTGCCTCATTCACATATCCAACGCTGGGGCTGGGGCTACTGGAATCCTGGGCTCCCCTGGGGCTGGCAACCATTGGCTTGAACACTTGCCAGGGAGGTGGCTGGGCTCTGTGAGGGAGAGTCCTGAGAGATACTGCCAGACCATGTTCTAAGAGAGAAAGGTAAAAACTACATAGTCTTTCCTGAATTAGCCTTGGAAGTCCCCTTTGTCGGCTTTAGGGAAGCAAGTCCCTAAAGCTCATGTAAATTCAAAGGGAGGGAATTAGACTCACCTCTTAATGGGAGAGTGGCAAAGAGACCCTCTGCACAATTACACAGGGGATGGGAGATGCTGCGCCATTTTTGGTAAATGTGATTTGCCACTCCGGGTCACCTTCTTCCTGACATCTATCTACTCATTCATTCCTACCATCACTTACTTTTATCCTGCTTCCTCTCAAAAAGAATTTGAGGGCACTGGGTCATAGGTAGAAGGAAAGGGCTGGTGGGCATGGAAACAAAACAAATAAAGTTAATTGATCACTGGTGAAAATCTCATACAGGTATTCATTTATTCATTCTATAAGTATTTTTTAAGCGTTAACAGTGGGTTGGGCACTGTGATCACCTCAGGAGATGGGAGGTGAGCAAAATTAACTTAGTTCCTGTTCTCATGGCGTGTAAGCCCCACTGGGGAGGAAGACATTTAAAAATAATAATCCCACAAATATTGGGCACCTGGGTGGCTCAGTGGGTTAAAGCCTCTGCCTTCAGTTCAGGTCATGGTCTCGGGGTCCTGGGATCGAGTCCCGCATCGGGCTCTCTGCTCAGCGGGGAACCTGCTTCTCCCTCTCTCTGCCTGCCTCTCTACCTACTTGTGATCTCTGTCTGTCAAATAAATAAATAAAATCTTTTAAAAATAATAATAATCATCCCACAAATATATAGTGACAATTTTTTTAAGATGATTTTTTTTTTTTTTTTTTGAGAGAAACAGAGAGAACACAAGTTGGGAGAAAGGGTCAGAAGGAGAAGCAGACTCCCCACCGAGCAGAGATCCTCATGTGGGGCTCAATCTCTGGACCCTGGGATCATGACCCAAGCCAAAGGCAGACACTCAACCAACTGAGCCATCCAGGTGCCCCTACAATTTCTATAATGGTAATAAGTGGGCAACACAGAAGGCTGGTCCAGCCCACAGAATGAGAGATTTCCCTGAAAAAAAAAAAAAATGCCATTTAGGTTAATAACTCAAAGATGAATCAAAAGGCAGGTCACTCAACTAGGAGGTTGCCGTGTATGTTACATGAACCATTGGTAGCACCGAGGAGGTGTGTCCTTGTTGTCATTATTATGCTTTTATTTTACAGCTTTGTGCAATTTGTGACAAGTGATACTGCTTTTCCGGATTTGTTAGCAGGTAAGGTTTTCTTGTAAGAATAAATATTTTTAAGTCTAACAAAGTTGTCAACTTAAAGAAATTTGGTAAGTTAAATACTAGGCTAAGCCTTACACAAGAAAGACAAACATCACGTAGGTGATGGGTAGCTACCTGAAGCCTAGGATACACTGAGTTTGATGTGTTGGGGGATGGAGTAGGGAGGGGAGTCAGGGACAGGAAATGGAACATCCTGGTCCCAAAGCGCTGAGGTGGAAGCTGGGGGAAGGGCAGTCTGAGAAACAGAAAGGTAGCTAATATGGCTTGAGCAGAAAGCAAGAGACAGTAGCTCCTAGTGAGCCAGGGGAGGTTCAGAGACTTCAGCTCACAACTGAAACCTCCAAAACTAAAAATGAGCATTTGTACTTTTTTCCCAGCTTAATTATTGTACCTGTGGCAGGTTTGTACAAAATCACTGGTATTTGATTAGTACCCTTATAACAGAACAAGTTTAGACTATAGATAGTCATAGTGACATCTCAGAGTCTGGGAGCTAATATTCAGTGGAAATGGTGTCGTTTAACATGTTTTTATTATCCTAATAGCAACGGGACATCACTGAAGAATTTGGGAAAGGAGAGTGATAAAGTCTAGTTTGCAAGGTCTTTAAAAAAAGAATTTTTATCAATATAATCCATGCATTTGAAAAAAATTGTACAGAAGAGCTAACAGTACCGGTGCCTGGGTGGCTCAGTCGGTTAAGAGTCTACCTTCAGATCAGGTCATGATCCCAGGGCCCTGGGATCGAGCCCCATATTGGGTTACTTGTTCAGCATTAAGTCTGCCTCTCCCTCTCCCTCTGTGCTCTCACTCTCTCACTCTCTCTCAAATAAATAAATTTTAAAATTTTTTAAAAAAAAGAGGTAACAATAAGTAGTATTTTTGCTCTCCAACCTCTTTCCCACCCCCAGAAACAACCAGTTGAACTTTGTTTTTATTCTTTCTGGACATTCTTTTTTCTTATCTCTATATATGAACTATATATGCTTATCTCTCTATTTATTTTTTTAAATAAATCTTGATAACTGATAGGGCAAGTGTCCTCTTTTCTTTTTCTTTTTTAAGATTTTATTTATTTATTTGACAGACAGAGATCACAAGCAGGCAGAGAGGCAGGCAGAGAGAGAGGAAGGGAAGCAGGCTCCCTGCCCAGCGGAGAGCCTGACCCGGGGCTGGATTCCAGGCCCCTGGGATCATGAACTGAGCCGAAGGCAGATGCTTAACTCACTGAGCCACCCAGGCGCCCCTCTCTATTTCTCGATCGATGGAGTTCGGGCTGTGCACAGCACACACCACGTGTGCTTGCTGAGATGTCTTTGGGCTCACCTTCCTCCCAGTCTCGCGGCTTGCCCTGCCTAGGCCAGCCCAGTCGTGACCACTAAGTCTGAGCTTCTGGTTCTGCTGCAGGCAGCCATCAGGCCCGGTACCCAGATCTGGCTTCCCCGGTGGGACCCCCTTGCAGGTGATACAACCTGCAAGGGGGTGGGGGTGGGTAACGCTCCCAGCAGCACTGTTTGACCGATGGAACACGGAACACAAAGGGAGGTTACAGTTATACTTTCTCCTCTTTTCTCTCTCTGATGAATTCTTCCGGCACAGTATTTCCATACAAGTCCAAAGAGGTCCTTTGTGACTGAGTCGTCACCTGCTGAGGAACCAGCTACGCTTATTGGCAGCCCTTTATGAAACCAGGTTAGCGCAGTAATTCAACGCCTTGGATTTGCTGCCAGTCCTTTCCCGATTCTCTTCTCTTCCTGTTTCCTTAAGTGTTGAAGAGCTGGGACGGTACATCCTAATAAAGCATTAGCTCTTAAGCTTTGCCTCAGGCTATTTTCTAGGAAAATTCCGCTCAGACAGATATCTCCAATCTTATCTATTGATTTACAGCTATGACTTAACACCATCACTCATGTCTTTCTCCCGTGTTCTTCTAGTTAACTCATTGTTCTTAGTTCTGTGAGCTATGCTTGTAGCTTCCAGCTTTGGGCTTATAACTTTACTTCTTTTTGGAACCACCAGAGACAGGATCTCTTGTCTCTGGTGTTTTGCAGGATGAAGACACTGGTATCCTTTTCCTTCCTTCACTTGCCCTCCTTTCATTCAGACTTCTGCGTCATACTTTCACGTGCTTGAACTGGACTGCATTTACATCCTGTTCTCTAATGATCGTTGCCGTGAGCGCACTATGAAGGCGCACACTCGCGTTGTGTCTTTCCACGATGTCAGCTTTATTCCATCACAAAGCAGCGTTAAATCACAAGGATAAAGCAGGTTCAGGATTCCAAACTCAATGGCAACTCACTACGTGATTAAACTTGGCTTCTCGCACAGCACACAAAGCAGGACAGGAGACAAGCCACACAACAAACAAGCTGACAAAGGAGGGCAGACAATTAAGGAACCAAACTTGAAGTCAGTCCTCCCGCACGCAGTTGAGATAAGGCCTTTGGTCTGGTCCGGGTCAGCTCTCTGCCCTGACTGCTTCTGATGTTAAAGTGGTAAAGGATCTCGGTTCTGTCCAGAGATCCATCTGGCAAAGCCTTTGACAGCAGTTGCCTTTTTAAAGTGGGCAGACATAGAGGGGTCATGCCTGAAGAGTCTGACAGTTTGCTGCCCAAATCCTTCCCTTTTTAGGGGTGCCTGGGTGGCTCAGTCTGTTAAGCGTCTGCCTTTTGGCTCACGTCATGATCTCAGGGTCCTGGGATCGAGCCCTGCCTCAACTCCCTGCTCAGCGGGAAGTCTGCTTCTTCCTCTCCCTCTCCCTCTGTGATCTCTTTTTCTCTTTCTCTCTCAAATAAATAAAATCTTTTTTAAAAAATTAATTAATTAATTTAATTTTTAAAAAATCCTTCCCCTTTGTAAATGGCTGTAATCAGTTTGGGGTCCCTGCAGACCTCCTCTGGTTCTGCTATCAGCTCTGGGGTGTCAGCTGACGGTCCCGGCGGTATCTCTTAGCTGTGGTACCTTAACTTAAGGTAAGGTACCTTAACCTTAATTACTTGACACAGGCTTGGGCTTGACATGAAAGACTCCATTTTGTTCTCTACCACTGTCTTCTGTTATTTCCCTCAGTGCTGAGTCTAAATTTGAAGGTCAACATGCAGTGCATATACTATGATGACTATCCGTTGAACCATAAATGTTCACTGAGAGTTTAATGTACTTTGGGTGTTTTCCCTAGGCTGTAGGGATAGAACCATGAACAAAACAGAAAGATCCTTGCCCTTGTGGAGCTCTCACTTCAGTAGAGAGACAAAGAATAAACAAGATAAGTATGTAAAATATATAGTTAATGGAGAAGAACTAAGAAGAAAATAAAGCAAGGAAGGAGAACAGGAAAGGTCAGCCTAAAAGGCTGAAATTTTAGATAGGCTGGGCAGGGAAGGTAACCTTACAGAAGTGAGGGAGAAAGACAAAGCACCATCAGGGCAAAGGGAACAGTATTCAAAGTGAAAGGAACAGTAAGTACAGGGGCCCTAAGTCAGGAGTGTGCTTATCATGTTGGCCAGCAAGGAAGCCCATGTGGCTGGAGCAGATGGATCATGGGGGAGATGTAGAGGGGAACAAAGTGAAGAAATGGGGAGCAGATTGTCTAGGACCAGTGAGGACACTGGCTTTTGCTGTAGGAGAGATGGGACACCTTGAGAGGGTTTCGAGCAGTGGAATGACAGGATCTAGTATACATTTTGATGGGATCACTCTGGATATCGTGTTGAGAAGAGACTGAAGGGGAGCAAAGAGGAAGCAGGAAAACTAGTTAAGAGACTGTTGCAATAATCTAAGCAAGAGAAAATGGTGGCTTGAAATAGAGTGGAAGCAGTGGAAAAGATGAGAAGTGGTCAGAATCTGAATATACATTGAAGGTAGAACCAACATAATCAGTGAATGGTTGGATGTGGGAGAATGGGGTTAATAATGTCTGTATGGTTTTTGACTCAAGCAATGGGAAGAATAGAGTTTTACCCTGAGATGAGGAAGACAGTAAAAGCAGGCTTTGAGGGAAAAGATCAGGGACCCAACTGTAGCTGGTTTGGGCTGCTATTTTGTTTATCTATTACGGCATAACAAGTCACCCCCAAAACTTAGTGGTTTAAAACAGCAATAATTAATTGCCATGGCTCATGGTTTCTTTGGGTCAAGATTTAGATAGAGTTCAGCTGAACAGTCTTTATTTAAGGTTTCTCATTGAAACTATCCTCATTTTAGCATTGAAAGCCCTGGTTCACTGGGACACCCCATCCAAGGATGCACAAAATCATGAGTTTTGGTTATGGGTGCCAAATTTGGTCAGGGTAGAGTATAAAACCCATATGTTGGCCAAAGAAATAGGGCCTGAAGGCAGCACTGTGTTTAGTGCCAATGAATATAGTATAAACTCTCAGCCCAAAGTAGTCACCACCACTGATTTCTCCTCTGACCACTGATGTTGGCAAACATGATTTTCAGTTCACGATAATGAATCACCTGTTGTTACCTCCTTTCAAGTGATAGGAGTTAAGTTTACAACTCAAGTGCATTGTGATCACGTCATTAACAGTCCATGTGTGACGTGGCTCATGGATTCACTGTTGTACTTTGTATTAAGATTCTTGTGGCCCCCTTGGATAATCAGGCTTGAACCCCACCCAAAATTTGGTTCAGATGTTGAAACTGATGCACACATGAAGAGGCTATGGAAAAGTTAATTTATTTACATTGTTGAAGTCTCTGAGGGAGAGCAGGACAGCCATCTCCCCCAGACCCCAGGGAGGGCAGGGACAGGAGACAGACTGGCTTGGGGTTTCTGTGGTGAGGGAGTGAGCACGGAATGAGGGTTCCCAGTGTGGGTACAGGTTTTGTGGTTTGAACCTCCCACCAGCACCAAGAGAGAGAGAGCAGGCCTTCATAGGAGCTTGCCCAGATGGAGGACAGAGGGGGGTAAGGGAAGAGAGGAGGTTTAAAGTTATCGGCAGCCCAATATAAAAAATGGAGTCAGCCTCCTATTACAGAGAAAGTACTAGGTTAAATTTCTTTTTGCACTAGGTTAATTTTTAACACTGAAAATATTGTGACAATATTTTTAAAGGTTCATATTATGAAAATGGGAGCACCTGTAATATCACAAGCATGATCCAGATATCCCTGAAAGAAGGAGGCTAAATGTATTGTTTTATGACAGAAGGAAAGACACATCCAGCGGGACCAGGGAAATAAATAACGCAAACAGAGCATGGAGTATGATAGGCAAAAAATAATTGTAGTTTGGGCACCGCGGAGGAGGAGACTGTGAAAACACACACGGAGACTGAATCTCCCAAGTCTGGTATTAGACAAGGAAGCACTAAGTTAGTCAAACGTTTGGCCCTCCCAGGTGGCGATGCTCATTTGAAAATAGTGACCACAGAGTCCTTGTGGGCATACCACATGAATGTACCTACATTACTTTATCATTCCTTTTATGGCTCTGTGGACGTGAGTGCAGTTACATTTATTGAGTCACGGGCTGAAACTAAAATGTCCTGTGGGGACATTGAGAACAGATATGCTGGTCTCTGTATGAGGTTCTTAGGGCCACCATAACGAAGTCCCACACCCCGGGTGGCTTCAAACAACAAAGAAAATGTTAGTCCCTCACAGTTCTGAAGACTGGAGGTCTGAAATCAATGGGTCAGCGGGGCTGGCTCCCTCTGCAGTTCTAGGGAGGAATCTGCTCCGGGCCCACGTCCCAGTTTCCGGTGGCTCCAGCAATCCTCGCCATTCCTTGACTTGCAACTTCATCAGTCCGGTTTCTGCCTTCATCTTCCTGTGGCCATTTTCCTCCTGTGTCCAAATTTCCCTCTCCTTGAAGAACACCTGTCATATTAGATTAAGGGCATGCTAATCCAGTATGACTTTATCTTAACTTGATTACAACTGCAAAGGTCACACTGAGAGGTTTCAGATGGACATGACTTTGGGGGGGGGGGATGCTGTTCAACTCAGAACAGCCCTTTACAGTGTAGAGCTCATTCTGTTGGATCGTACCTGTGATTGCACTTTCTATAATATACTAAATAATGCGCTGGATTCCAGCAACAACAAAAAATGTTCACCCCCTACTTAGGTATTTTTTTTTATTTTTTTAATTTCTTTTCAGTATACCAGAATTCACTGTTTATGTACCACACCCAGTGTTCCATGCAACATGTGCCCTCCACAATACCCAACACCAGGCTCACCCAACCTCCCACCCCCTACTTAGGTATTTTAATTTGAAAAGTGGAGTCTCCAATGATTTTCTTGGTTTCTATGAAGATTTTAATAAAACTACAGAAGATAAAAGACAAGAGATTGTTGATATCTTGCTCAAATAAAAACTAGACTTTGCTCATCTATCTGCATATTCAGCAGAGAGTGCAAGTGTAAATCCTGGCAAATTCTTTTCAGTCTATAAATTTCCATAATGCAGACTCCATACTAGCAGTCAACATGGATTTACATTTGACTGTATTCAGTTTAACCACTACATAAAAGAAAAAACAAAACAAAACAATGTCTTAAAGACTGCAGGCAGTTCAGAGAAATATTATCAGAAAAGGAAACAGATTCAAAATAACCTACTTATAAGACAGAAAAAAAGCATGTTGTTGTTATTTTTTTATTAACTATAGGATATACCTGTTTAATTAATGCTACTGTATTTATGTTCTTTTAAAATATCTTATGTTTACATATCTTAAGATCTATAACTACATAGCCTATAAAATGTAAATATCCAATATAAAGTTTCAAAAGAGATAAAATAAATTGCTATATCCAAGGACAAGAAGAAAATTGTTAAAATATTGTTACTTTTCTCAAACATATTATTTGCTTAATTAGTCCTATTAATTACTTCTAAATGCCATTGTTGACTAGTCCTATTATTATTTATGTACTTATTGTAGCATTTATGCTTATGGCCATATATTGATCTCTACTCTTCTGCTTTTTTTTTTAATTTTTTTAAAATTTTTATTTATTTGTCAGAAAGAGAGAGACTGAGCACAGGCAGACAGAGTGGCAGCAGAGACAGAGAGAGAAGCAGGCTCCCTGCTAAGCAAGGAGCCTGATGCGAGACTCCATCCCAGGACGCTGGGATCATGACCTGAGCCGAAGGCAGCCGCTTAACCAACTGAGCCACCCAGGTGTCCCGCACTCTTCCGCTTTTGAGAGTAGTTTTCAAATAAAAATTAGAAAGAACTCCATTAGTTTTAGACATCATAATCACATTTTCCTATGTATTTAATAAAATAATCTATAGCCAGATGAAAAAACAAACTAATTTGAAGCTAGCAACCATTTTTTAATAGAATATAGACATATTTAACATTTTATAAGGTGATGATTAATTATAACTGAAATAAATATTTCATTATATGATTTAATAAAGTGGGTACTAACTACGTTATTTAATAATATACACCCAATCTGAAAAAAATCACATGAAAGCTTTATCTGTGGCTTTTATCTAAAGTGTCTTTTAAAACTCAATAGTCCCAGGAATCTTGCCATTCACACTGAAAAGAATCGGTGTTATTAATTTACAGTGATTTGCTGTTCAAAATTCTTTCCTTCTAGCTAATGACTTGGCCCTAAGGGTGAATACTGAGAATAGCTAAAAAGATTTGCTAATGTTTAAATACTTTTAAAAAGCCAATTTGAGCCTTCATTGTTTTTCACCAATCTTCTGTGGACTCTTTCCCAAGAATATCCTTTTCTTGACGACAGCCTAGGGGTAAAGGAAGCCAGGTCTTTCCACAAAGACTGCCGTCATTGGCCTCATTCCCACCATCACACTCCATAATTTCTCATGGCTAAAAACATTTCAGCATTTCAAAATACCCTATTTCTTCTTTTTTATGATTTTTAAATTTTTTTATTATAAACTTTTTAAAGATTTTATTTACTTGAGAGAGAGAGCACAAGATGGGGAGGGTCAGAGAGAAAAGCAGACGCCCAGCGAGCAGGGAGCCTGATATTGGTCTTGATCCCAAGCCCCCAGGATTGTGACCTGAGCCGAAGGCATTCACTCAACCGAGCCACCCAGGCACCTTAATTTTTTAAAATTTTTTGAGGGAGACAGAGATAGCAAGAGAGAGCAGGGGCAGGGAGGAGGGAGAAGGAAGCTCCCCGCTGAGCAGGGAACCTGACATGGGGCTCCATCCCAGGACCCTAGGACCATGACCTGAGCTGAAGGCAGACGCTTAACGGACTGAGCCACCCACGTGCCCCAAAATGCCCTATTTCTGGGATGCCTGGGTGGCTCAGTCCGTTAAGCATCTGCCTTCGGTTCAGGTCATGATCTCATATCCTGGGATCGGGTCCGGAATCAGGCTCCTTGCTCCACAGGGAGCCTGCTTCTCCTTCTGCCTGTTCTGCCTCTCTCTTCTGCTTCTCTCTCTGACAAATAAATAAATAAAATCTTTCCAAAAAAAATACCCTATTTCTAACGCTGGTTCCATCTTAACTGAAATATACATAGAACAGAGGAAGACAGGAAATCCAACATGCTGATGATGGCTGGATCCATTATGAAAAGGAACTGACCTTTGGCTTGGCCCAGGAGCTATTTGCCATGGGACCACCTCTGAGCTTCAGATGGGTGAGAAGTATGCCTTTCTTTTGTAAAGTGAGAGGAGAAGCAGAAACATTTTGGGAAAGAGTCCATACATATGTTGAGGATCCGGTAGCTGATTCCCTTAAACTCTTCTCTTCTTGGAAAGCAACCACAGTTTGAAGACCACTGGTGTAGGAAAGGGAGAGCAGATGGACTAAGGACATGTGGCCTGATAGTGGGGCAGCCCTGAGGACCCCCTGGAGGTTAATGGTAATGAATTTAAAATGAAACTATTCATGTGTTTTCCATTAGCCACAGTCTGCTGGACTGATACAGGCATGAAGAAGGCAGAGAACTGGATTTAACCAGGGTTGTGGATTTAACCAAGCAAGTAGTTTCCAGAATCTAAAGATATGATGCAGTGGCCAACAGGAAAAAGAAAGAGAAAGGGAGAGAAAAAAAGAAAAGAAAGGAAATGGAATCACAGTGCCTATTAGATTCTGCAGTAATACATTTTTATATAGATTTTAACTCCTGACACATCACACTACCTAGGACCAACCAGTCTGTCTAATGGTCACCTCTCCAGCCCCATTCTCTTTGTTGTGGATCTAGACTTTTTCATTCTTATATTATCTTGGTAAGTGTATTGAGGGAAAGAGGTAGGTGATAAACCTGAACGTAGTTTGTCATTTTGAACAAAATTTCTCAAATTACATTTTAAAAGATCGCTCTGGCTCTTGAAGAATGGATATGGTGGAAGAGACAAGACTGGATATAGTAACCTCAGGATAATCTTTGCAGCAATCCAAGTAAAGGGTGCTGGTAACTTAGTCAAAGGCGGTAGACGTGGAAATGGAAAAAAGGACATGATGTGGAGTTGTTCAGGATGTAAAATTGACATGACTGGGTTATGGAATGGAAATGGGGAATAAAAAAGAGGAATTTCCCTAGGCTTCTTGAGAATGGCTGTACTCACTAAGATTGGGAACACTGGGAGAGGGTGCATTTCTGGTGGAAGACAAGTTCTGTAGGAGAGCTATTGAGCCTGAAGTATCATTGATATATCCAAGTGAAGAGGTCAAGAAGGCACAAGCTATATGAGTTTAGAGGTGAGGTCTGAGAAGGAGACATATATTATGAAGTTACTGATGGTGTATCAAAGGACAACAAGCCAAATGAATGGATGAAGTCTGTTAGGAAATGAATACAGAGTAAGAAGGGAAGGGGGTTGTAGTATACTGTAAAAAATGGCCATATGCTCCTCTCATCCTGGTTTGTGTGATTCTTTATAATGTGATTTTGTTTCCCATTTGCTTTGACAAATAGGATATGGTGACAATAACTTGGGAATCTGAGCCTAGATATCAACAGGCCTTGCAGCTTCTGCTCTTGCTTTTGAGACTACCATGTCTCAAAGGAAGCCAGACTAGGCTGAGTCTGAGGATAACTGACGATGAGAGGGAGACCCAGCCAACAGCCATCACTATCCACCACACATGTGAGTAAGGTCATTTTCGATTATTTGGGCCTCCGGTCACCACCAGATGACATAGCTTCATGAGTGACCATACGTAAGAGGAGCAGAATGACATGAAGATCATGATTGCTTACTCAAACCAAGCCCAAATTGCTGAATCATGAACAAATAAAATATTTGCTGTTTTGTTTTTTTTTAAATATATTCTATTTTAAGTCATTATGCTTTTTTTTTTATTGTGTTCAATTAACATACAGTACATCACTAGTTTTTTATATAGTTTTGAGGTGGTTTGCTGTGTCGCAGTAGACCACCAATGCAGGAGCCCAGGAAAGAATCTTGAGAAACTCCAATATTTAAATAATGGGCAAAGTAACAATAGATGCCGCCCTCAAAAGTGGTAGCCAAAAAGATGGGGAGAAAAATCAGAAAAGTATTGCACCACAGCGACAGGCAATAGACCCGCAGAGACCAAGGAGTGTTTTGTGAATGAGGGAATGCCAACGGTATCAAATATGGCTGACAGGTCAGATAAGATGAGATGAAAACGGTCTATTGGATTTAATGACATGAAAGCCATAAAAACTCAGAGACAGGGGGCACCTGGGTGGCTCAGTAGGTTAAGCCTCTGCCTTCAGCTCAGGTCATGATTTCGGGGTCCTGGGATCGAGCCCCACATCCCTGCTGAGCAGAGAGCCTGCTTCCCCGTCTCTCTCTGCCTGCCTCTCTGCCTACTTGTGGTCTCTGTCTGTCAAATAAACAAATAAAATCCTTAAAAAAAACTTAGAGACATTTAGGGCAGAGGGAAAGTTGGTAAGTTCGGTTTTAGACAGGTGCCAAAATCTGAGGTGCCTAAAGTACGTCCAAGTGCGTAGGTAGAATATATGAGCTTGGAGCCCAGTGGAAGATTTACCACTAGTCAGCATGTAGGTGATAAAGGAACTAGTCCATGTGTGGGTAGATGAAATCCATAGAAAACCCGTGCAGCCTGGCATGAGGAGGGGATCGTGGGAGGCACACCAAGATTGTGGAGGGTAGGCAGAGGCAGAAAGCACTATAAAGCAGCCCAGGAATAAGGAGATCTGGGAGAAAGAGGTGTGTGAAAGCTAGAATACTAGTATTTCAAAAAGGGTGAGAAGTGGCTATGTCAGACACAGCAGAGAGCTCTAGTAAGACAAGAACCAGGAAGGCACCCCCATTGAATCTGACCCCATTTCCCAGAGAAGTTTCCGCAGCATGCTGAGTGAGCAAAGACTGATGTGCAAAGAGAATCCGAGCAGATAGAAAGAGGACACTGTTAAGTGCCAAGTGTTTTGGGTTTTGGCTCATTCTGTTCTAAGCTATTTGACTTAAGCTTGTTTATTAACTGAAGGGGGAAAAAATGTAATTAAGAAAAAACAATAGAAGGTTATAATCTAAAGGGATTTTTTCCAACATTTGTTTTTCTAGCTTTCATGAAAAATCGTATTTGTATTTAGTTTTTACAGTATCATTCTTTATTTCAGTGTATAGTTGGCTAAAATTCGCAGATTTATTTGCTTTTTCCATTACAATTTTAGGTTAGCTGATTCCTGATTAAATTGCAGAGGGATAAGGGGCACCTGGCTGGCAGTTGGTAGGGTATGTGACTTTTGATCTCGGGGTTGTGAGTTCAAGCCTCATGTTTGGCACAGAGTTTACTTAGAAAAATAAGAAATTTGAGGAGGGACAAGGGATTTTTCTCACTTGGAGCTATCCTCAAGTCATAGAGGAAGTGCCTGGTGTTCCAAGAGTTCCCAAATGATGTCAAGAAAAGATGTGAAAGGGCCACCTGGGTGGCTCAGTGGGTTAAAGCCTCTGCTTTCCACTTAGGTCATGATCTCAAGGTCCTGGGATCGAGCCCCGCATTGGGCTCTCTGCTCGGCGGGGAGCCTGCTTCCTCCTCTCTCTTTCTGCCTGCCTCTCTGCCTGCTTGTGACCTCTGTCTGTCAAATAAATAAATACAATCTTAGAAAAAAAAAGAAAAAGAAAAGATGTGAAATTCGCTGGTCAGATAAATTTGAGAAAGGCTGTACATTTAAAATCTCCCTCTGAGAGACTGACAAAGTACATTAGCATATTAAAGCCTGGAGATGTCCTATGTTATGCAAAACAAACAAACAAACAAAACCTGTTTAACAGTTTAACAGACTAGTTTCCCCCAGGGAAAGGCTTTTTATTCTGTATGTTATTAGCGTGGCAGAAGAATTTCCCCTTAACACCAGTTTAGGAAACCCTCCCACAGCAAATTGATTCTACCTATGATCTATGGATTCCTGTTAGGTTTTAGAATACAGAAGTTCTTCTCCATCTTATCTCTATATTTAGGGATTCACATTACCTCAGGGACTTTCTACAGTGAATAGTGGTGACACCACCAATTACCTTGGGGACCCCTTTATAACACCACGGTGAAGGGAATTAGCAAAAGACTGGACAGAGATGAGGCATTTGGGTGGCTCAGTTGGTTGAGCATCTGACTCTTGATTTCGGCTCAGGTCATGATCTCAGCCCCACATTAAGCTCTGTGTTCAAAGTAGAGTCTACTTGTCCCTCTCCCTCTGCTCCTCCCCCATGCGCTTCCCTCATGCACGCTCTCTCTCAAATAAATTTTTAAAATCTTAAAAAAAAAAAAAGATTGGGCAGAGGATGAAGATGGTTGAGGAGAGATCAGCAAGAGACAACGTTTTAAATTAATGTTAATGAAATTTCCCATTCTGTGAAACAATTGGTAATTTATTAGAAACTTTTTTTTCTAGAAGGATATGATTGAGGACAGGATCAAAGTGCCTCCTTACATGTCTGGAGGAAGTGATCTGCCAAACTACAGTTACTTTAAATTAAGACATACCACTGGAGATGGTAACATATTTTGAGGTTCCAATGAAATAATCATGATAGAATCCTCACAGAAATGGGTGATCTAATTATGGAGTGAAAGGGGGAAACTGTGGAGCCCAGATATGTCATCGTGGCATGTGCAGGCTCCAGCATCATGCAGAGAAGAGCAGAAAGCAATGGGATTCAGGGTGGTCCCAGTGTGAACCCTGATGGGGCCTAGCCTGAATTGGCAGCCAACCTTTCGCTGCCCATCTTTTAAAGTAATTACTTAGGGGCGCCTGGTGGCTCAGTGGGTTAAACGTCTGCCTTCAGCTCAGGTCATGATTTCAGGGTCTTGGGATTGAGCCTTGCATTACTTAAGGGGCGGCTGGGTAGCTCAATCATTAAGCGTCTGCCTTCAGCTCAGGTCATGATCCCCTGGTCCTGGGATTGAGCCCTGCATCAGGCTCCCTGCTCCATGGGAAGCCTGCTTCTCCGTCTTCCATTTCCCCTGCTTGTGTACCTGCTCTTACTATCTCTCTCTCTGTCAAATAAATAAAATCTTTAAAAAAAAAAAGTGATTACTTAACTACAACTTTTTTTTTTTTAAAGATTGCTATTTCACATATATACTAGTATTTAAATTCATCCACACGTCAAGAATTGGAAGACAATCATCATTAATGTGAGACTTAAAATAATGTTTTGGCTCCAGGCTCCCTCTACTGTCTTTGCAATAATAGACAAACATTTTATGGCCCTCTCCGGACTAGATTCCAATATTGTGAAAGTCGAATAAACACAATCCTTGCGCAATGATAAAGGATATTCTCAGTATGACAATCAGGAAGTTCAATATTTGGAGAGAGTTGAAAAATTATAAACTGGTTAATGAAATATTTACATAGATGGAACCATATAAAGTTGTCATGATTTGACTGTGTTTAATCCACAAATGATTATTTCATATGGATCCATCTTATAGATAAACATGCAATTGTCAAAGATTAGTAAGGGGTGTGTATGTGTGTGTGTTGGAGAGTGGTTATTGCTTTTAATCTCTATTATGAAATCCCCTAAATACATTGGTTAATTTACATGATGCTTCTTGACCAAAATTAACTAAAGGATATGTTAAATTCAGTGTCTTTTACATACAATATAGTATATCCTGTAACTTGGGTTTAGAAGAAAGAAATCTGCTTTCAGGTTAAAAAGTGTGAAGATAAAAAATGTTTCACACGGGAAAGCAAATGAAACAGATGTTTTTTTAAAAAAGCCTTATGTTTACAAGAGGAAAGCTGGAAATAAAATAGTTAACATTTTAACAGTGAAAGGAGGAAATAGGGTACTTTGCATATACTTCAAACAATCTCACACTATTGTGAAAACCTGCAAATCCTGGAAAGAATTAGAGGTAGAAGCCAAAGTCAACACACTTCAAATACTCTTGATGTTTCACAGCTACTAACGAAAAAGCATCTTCTGAGTAAGTTCACACTTGGCACAAAATAAATATTAATTCTGTTTTTGGTAATTTTCCAAAAAGTTAATATTTTACAGTTCAGAGTTTTATTTCTTAAGTCTGCCTTTGAAGCTGGGAAAATGCTTTTTGAAGTTCTATTTTCATCGTCCTAGGAATTTAGTTTAAGAATGAAAGATGCTTTATAAAAAAATAAAAATTAAAAAAAAATTAAAATAAATAAATAAATAAATAAAAATCCAAAAAAAAAAATAAAATAAGAATAAAAACAATGACCATCAAAGAAAAAAAAATGAATGAAAGATGCTATCAAAGATTTATTTACAAAGATTTTCATCAGAACCTTCTTTTTATAGTTACTGTCCACTACTTGAGTTTTATGCCTAGCACAGTGCCTAGTATACAGCGAGCACTCAATAAATGTTCTTAAAGAATTGCCAGAGAAAAGTTGGGAATTTCCACATTGGGGACTGATTGAATAAATTATGAATAAATTATGGCTTATACGTATTATATAACATTACATGGCCATTAAAAAACATTTTGAAGACTTTTTAAGACTTTTTTTGTTTTTTTACTTTACAGAGAGATAGAGAGAACAGGCAGGCAGAGCAGCAGAGGGAGAGGGTGAGGGCGAAGCAGGCTCTCCACTGAGCAGGGAGCCCGATGTGGGCTCGATCCCAGGACCCTGGGATCATGACGTGAGCCCAAGGCAGCTGCTTAACCGACTGAGCCACCCAGGCGCCCCAGTTGAAGACTTTTTAAAGACATCAGGGAAATGTTAAGAAATTGGAGAGAATGTTAAGCAAAGAGAAATGCTAACAATGTGTGCACAATCCAAACTTTACAAATATATGTACAAGAAATGGCTAGAAGGAAAAAAATTACTGACTGAAGAGGTTTTATTTTTTTCTTTGTGCTTCTATGTTGCAAATTTTCTATCATGAACATGTATTACTTTTGTAATCAGAAAAACATCAAATGTTGAACTTTTTATGATGTTCTGCTAACATTCAGATCTGTAATAAAAATTTATCCATTAAAAAACATGGAATGTAAAAAAAATAAGTGAAAAACATAGAGTGTAATAAGAGATAGTTGTTATGGGGCGATTCAGTATTTGGATGGGTGTTTGACTTTGTTCCTTCACTTTGTCAGAACAAATCCTTACTACATAGATACTTTGAGCAATTTATTCAGTGGCCTGAATGCAGGAGCCAGAACTAAACTATACTCTACTGCTGAGTATTACACCAGTGATAACTTACTTCTGCACAGAGGTTATAGAAGGAGGTGAGTTATTTCTAAAGTTATGCAAAGATGAAATGTGATATTTTTTCATCAGAGGGAAACAAAATAACCATTATGGGTTCAAATAGGCACTTCACCTAAGTGATCTTTAATCCTTACAGCTATCCTGGAAATAGGTACTTTTATTCCTATACATAATATTATAGTATAAGTAGTAATAGCTAAGTGTTATTGATCAATTGCCATGTGCCATGCTCGATCAGAGGCTTATTCTCTCTCATTTTATGTTCTAAGTTATCAGGGTGAATAGTGTTATTATCCTGCACTTTGTATTTGAAGACCCTGAGGCCCAAGGTGGAAGCCAGATCTATCTAACCCGTCCTCCACATAGAGATAATATATTTATTTATTTATTTATTAAAGATTTTTATTCATCTATTTGACAGAGAGAGACACAGTGAGAGAGGGAACACAAGCAAGGGGAGTGGGACAGGGAGAAGCAGGCTTCCAGCTGAGCAGCTGATGCGGTTCAATCCCAGGACCCTGCACTCATGACCTGAGCCAAAGGCAAATGCTTAATGACTGAGCCACCTAGGCACCCCTTAAGTAATCGCTTAAGAGATAATACATTTATTCTCCAAGGTCGTTAAACCATTTTTGCCCCTTCTTTCAGAAACAATGAACAAACATTGAAAACACCACATTCTACAAATGGACTTGAGCTCTTCTGTTGGGGGAAAGAGAGGTAGGAAGAGGAAGTTTGATCAGTTAAATATGAGGTTTCGTTACATCTCTGTGAAGTAGGATAATGGGGATGGCCAGTCAGACATTACTCATTTATCAGTACTAAGCAAATTCATCAAAACTAATGTTTTAAGGGTATTGACAGAAAAAAATAATGAATTTCCCTTTGTCTTGCTTGAACAAAAAGGCTTCAAACTTAATACATCAGTAATGTAATGGTGTTCCTGTAATAGTGGAGATAGTAGTTTTCTATGTCTTTATCAAATTGGGTATGTATTTGTCAGTAACTCATTGAGCTCTTAAAAAATTTCCATTCTGGGGCACCTGGGTGGCTCAGTGTGTTAAGGCCTCTGCCTTCAGTTCAAGTCATGGTCTCAGGGTCCTGGGATCGAGCCCCACATCAGGCTCTCTGCCCAGTGGGGAACCTGCTTCTTCCTCTCTCTCTGCCTGCCTCTCTACTTGGAATCTTTGTCTATCAAATAAATAAATAAAATTTTTTTAAAAAGAAATCTTTAAAAAATTTCCACTCTGGCTTTTTCTTCCCTTTGCCTCCTTCCCTTCATCCATGAATCCAAGGAGATTGAGTGAACATGGACAGATGATTAAGATAATTTAAAGATAACTAAAATAAATAAATAAATAAATAAATAAATAAAACTAAATAAATAAATAAATAAAAATAAATAATTTATTAATAAATAAATAAATAAAAATAAATAATAAATAAATAAAAATAAATAAAACTAAAATAAATAAATAAATAAATAAATAAAATAATATAAAGATAAAGTCTCTATATCCTTGGTTCCTGAAATGGTCCAAGCTGTTCAATTTTGATGAGGATGATGATAAAATTTACCATTTCTTAAAGCATCTTCTACATGTCAGAGCTTTATACACTTTGTTATTTGAAGCACACAATCTACCAAAGTACATATTCCCAAAAAGGTACCTAACCCCAGAGGCTAAATAGCTATTATACCTCAGATCATGTGGCTACTTAGTGAAATTCGAATCCAGATTTGATTCCAACAAACTGGCATCCTTTAAAACCTATTGCCTGGCAACAAATCGATCCTAGAGACCTTCCCATCCCAAGTGGTGAAAAGCAGACAATTCTTTCCTAGAAGCCAACCTTGAGGGACAATTAGAATTTTCTAATAGAAGTGCTCCCCCACCCCCTTTTGTGACCCAAACAGTTATTTAGGACGTAAAACCTCTCATTGGCTGAGGTCAATTTCACATCTTAGGACTTGCCCCCCTGCTGGTGGAAGAGGAGGGTCCAAGACCCCCAGGAAATTCTTAATTTTCTTGGAGCGACCTCAAGTTGGGGACCAAGTCCTGCAGGCGACATTTGTTCATCCACATCTAGGGATAAACCTCTCTCCCAACTCAAGACTTCTTTCACTTCACGAGTTTAAAACAGGAACGAGGCCACCCCACCCCCCCTTTTCCCTCTCCCTGACAAGAGAAGGATCAGGTATGGACAACGACATTCCAATCCCTCTCCTTTCTTCATTTCTCAAAGTAACGTGTGCAAGTGCGGACGTGTGTCCGAGATTTTGTACACCTGATGCGCACCGCGACAGAACAGCTGGGCTCCCCCGAACCCGGGTTTCTCGCCCCGCCCCCTTTGTGATTCCCCGAGCTTGCTCCGCCCCCGCCCCGCCCCCGCCCCGCCCCTCAGCCCCGCCCCAGGCTCGCCCCGCCCCACCCCCTCTGCCGCGTTCCGGGCTTGCACCGCCTCCTCAGGCTTGCCTGGCGGGCCAGCCGGAGGCTCGTCCCGCCCGGCTTCTCGGGTGTCGCGCCCTCCAGCGCTACCCCGGCGCGTCCCGCCTCCTTCCCGCCCCTCAGCAGCTCTCCCAGCTTGCCCCGCCCCCTCCCGAGCGCTCCTTCCGCCTCCGCCCTCCGCTGCTCCCCCGGCTCCAGCAGCCCGCGGTCTCATCTCCATGGCGACGCTGTGTCTCTGGTTCCCCGCACCGAACTTCGCGCGACCCGCGAGCTGGGCTGGCCTTCGATGTCTGCCCTGCGGACCGGCGGTGTGAGAGGACCACGAGCGGGTAAGAGGCCTGCGGCGACTGAGGGTCGCCCTCTCCCCAGCCTCGCGTGCGGACAGACCCAGCCCTGGCCTCCGAATCCCCCAGGCCGCGCGCCTCAAACGCGCAAACTTCTCTGCCCCCTCCAGGTTCGCTCTCCGGAGCTCCGCGGCTGCCGAGGCGGCGCGCGAGAAGGTAGGCTCCGCGCCGCTGCTGGTGCACCTGGGACTTGGCTTCCTCCTTTGGCTGTAGTCAGGCACTCAGGAAGGGGTGTAGTATTTGTGTGTACATGGGTGTGAGTGAGAACTGGGCAGTTCTGACCATTCTCGGACCAGCCAATTCGCGTGCGCAAACTGCTCCCCCCACCCCCCACCCCCGAACAGTGAACATAGCCCTGTTGCATCTCAGAGCTTCCAGCTGCTTCGCTCCATCCTTACCCCCCACCTCCTTTTTAAAAAAAACAAAACAAAACTTTTTTTCCCTTTTACCTGTTTCTTTTCTTCTTACATTTTTGGGGAAACAGCTTAATGACCAGTAGGAGCCAGCATTCACTGACTGTAAAGATGTCATTACTTTCTAGATTTAACTTGCTCGACCATAAATAAAAAATTCTTGTGGAATTTGGGTAAATCATTGAACCTCCCCGGACCGTGCTTTTATATTATGTAAAATGAGGGGCTAACAGTGGATCAATCACTTCTAAGGTCCGGTCTTCAGCCTTCTGGAAGGTGACGAAATTGACTTGAGATTTCCAAAATCAAGATGTGTGGCCTTCGATTACTCAAACCACTCCGCATTGCACTGCTGTGGCACTTAAATTAACACAGGGCATAATTATAAATTTATCATTTTCCTTCCCAGAGGGCATAGGAGAATTGGGCCAGTTTGTTCTTACCCCAAGAGACCCCGGAAGTGGCTTTTTAAAAATAAACCTGAAAAAGGCACTAAAAATGTCTTTTGAATTGTTTCCTTCTAATTATAATTGTAGTAGGAGATAGGTGCTGTTATTTATTATTAGATATTTGTATTAATCTTCACAATAACCATGAAGTGGGTAGTATTTTGTCCTCATTTTACAGTTGAGGAAAGTGAAAAATAGGTTAAGGAACTGGCTGGAGTTCACAATTTGCTGAGGTTTGGATGTAGACAGTCTGACTCTGGAGTCTGGGTTCCTAGCTCTACATTATACTGTAAAGGAAATATGTAAAATTTATATTCCATCACTTTTATTTATTTAGTTTTACAGATTTTATTTATTATTTGATAGAGAGATGGGGAACACAAGCAGGGGGATTGGGAGAGAGAGAAGCAGGCTTTCCGATGAGCAGAGAGCCTGATACCGGGCTCCATCCCAGGACTCTGAGTGGAAGGCAGATGCTTAACAACTGAGCCACCCAGGTGCCCCATGTCATCACTTTTATATATAATCTAAATGGTAGAAGATCATTGAAACCATTTTTATACGCGTTTGAGACATGCAATGAAGATTGCCCCCGAATCCTATTGTGTCCACAGTAGGCTCCCCTAGGATGGAGGACGGTGCTTAATCAGCTCTCTCATCACAGTTGCAGGGCCTGAGCATATGGCTATTTCTTAATTCATTCTTTGCCTATTAGAATACTAGGTGACTTTTAGAAATAAATAGCCCAAAAGGATAAAATAATTGCACAAATGGAATGGAGGAACATGTACATATCTTCCAGTATTACAAGAGAATTCTAAAATGAAAATTTTGTGAAATCTGAATTTTGAATGCTCTAATTCATTTTATGAAAGGTTTTTTGAAACCTAGAAAATCACAAATAAAACTTATGTGGCCTATTGACTGCTGGTTGGTGAACATTTACCTAGAGGAGTAAGGGAATGAGATGTTTTCTGTTCTTTTTTAAGGACTAAGTCCTTATAATCTGGTGTGTATATCTTAAATTGAACCCATCACAGCCACATATGTCTAGGGGCTACCATATTGGATAGCAAAGATCTAGTTTAATACTTTCTTTTGCTTTCTTGCTTCCTTCCTATTCAACAAATATTTATTGAGCACCAATTTATGTGGTATGTGAGTTTTTCTGTTCTTTGTAGCCAAAACCAAAAAACCTAGCTGAACTAATTGGGCCTTTGACTGGTGTTTTTCTTGAGAGAGTCAGTTTTTCCAAAAGGCTACAACTATATCACATAAAAGTCGTGTTTTGTACCATGTGTAGAAAATCTGTCTGCAGTGCGAGAAGAATGAGGTCCATCTGCAGGGAGACGTTGAGATGAACAGGGAAAACCCCCATGCTCCTCCTTGAACACAGCTGTATTCACTGTTCTGACTTCCACACAACTTGGGTATTTAACTCTTGGATTCTATGAGCCAACCCTTTTCTTCTTTTGCCCAAGCTAACTTGAGTATGGTTTCTGTAACTTGCAACCAAGAGTCCAGACTAATATAGCGAAGAAGTTAAGAACTAATCCTTTTCTTTTAGAATTGAGCCCATAATTGGGGCACCTGGTGGCTCAGTCGGTTAAGTGTCTGCCTTTCACCCAGGTCATGATCCCGGGGTCTTGGAATCGAACTCCACATTGGGCTCCCTGCTCAGAGGCGAGTCTGCTTCTCCTTCTGCCCTTCTGCACCCTGCCTCCACTTGTACTCTCTCTTTTGCTTTCTCTCAAATAAATAAAATCTTAAAAAAAAAAAAAAAAAAAGAAATGAGCCCATAATGACCCTTACCCTGACCCCCAAAGTACATTTTAATTTACAAAATAAACAGAATATTTTCAAATACATATAATCACATAATTACGCCTTTATAAATCACTTTGTCATGTACATTTTTAATATTTAATGGTATACATTTATCTTCTGATGAATACTACCCATTTTTCTATATTAGTCATTCAGAATCTTTTTCATAATAAAAATAAATCTATAACTGCTTTTCCCTAACTCTTTTCTCAGGATCATCCCTCCCAATTCTGTGGGCCTTTCTGATTATAAGAGTATTCTAAGCCAATTAAATTACTTATATCATTCCAGTGGTTTTATTCAGTCAATATCTGAGTGCCTTTGAAATGATATGAGACCCATAATCATGAATAAGAACCAATGTGTGCTCTCCAGAAACTTCTGTCCTGGTGATACAATCATTCCACCACTCTGTAGTTATCCATCTACATATTGCTTATGGGCATGTCCTTGACTGATTCTTTTATTCCACTTGCTTCTTAAATGTTGGTATTTCCCAGGATTTTCTCCTGGGCCTTGTCTTATTCTACATGGGCCATGCCATCCATTCACATTTTTTCACAGCTATCCCACACATCTTTTTTCTCTTGAGTTCTAACTCTCCGTAATAGAACTGGACAACATTTGATTTCAGATGACTTACAGACATCTCCAACCCAGAATTTCCCCAAAACAAACTCATTATCCACCCCCTCAAGAATGTTCCTCCCATGGTACCCTCATCCTAGTCATCCACACGAGAACCATCAACTTCTTTTCTTCTCTCCCACTTCTATGTCTAGTGATCCTCAGTTTTACCTCTCTTTTGGTTCCAAGTGTACCTTCCTGGCTTTGTACACCACTTTTCTTCCTGGACTAGGGTTTGGCAAATTTTTTCCATAAAGGGCCAGATAACATGTATTCTAGGCTTTGTAGGTCATACAGTCTTTGTTGTAACTAACCATTCGACTCTGCCACTGTAGCCTGAAAGCTTCCCTTGACAGTGTACAAACATTGTCTGTATTCCAATGAAATTTCATTTATAAAAGTAGGCAATGAGGGTGCCTAGGTGGCTCAGTTGGTTAAGTGTCTGCCTTTGGCCTCAGGGCATGATCTCAGAGTCCTGGGATTGAGCCCCATGGGGCCCATGTTGGCAAGCTCCCTGCTCAGCAGGGAGGGGGATGCTGCTTCCCCCTCTCTCTCTGCCTATGGCTCTGCCTGCTTGTACTCTCTCTCTCTGTGTCAAATAAATAAAATCTTTTTTAAAATGTAGGCAATGAGTCATATTTGGCTCATGAGCTTTAATTTTCCAGTCCCTGCTCTGGACTATTTTATTGGCCTTGTAACTGGTTTCCCCACCTCCCATTCTCTCTCAGGTTTACCCTCCACAGACTTTCTTTTCTAAGATAGATGTAATCATATGATTGGCTTCTTTAGAGACTTGGTTTGCTTTCCATTGACTACTGGTTAAAACCCCACATCCCTTACACATGGTAATTAATGACTTTCCAGGTTTGCTTCCACCTATATATCCGACTCCATCTATTACTCTTTTCTAAGACACTGCTGCTCTTCCCCTTCTGTTGACTGCCTACTTGGCTAAATAAATAGCACCTCCATTATGAAGCCCGACTCTTGATTCCCATAGCAGGTAGAATAATATCATATTCTAGGGATACTTGTAGAAATCATACCTGTGGGAATACAGCAAACCTGAAGGACAGTCCTCAGAACTGTATTCTGGAACTGCAGAGTTGTTCAGAGACAGCTCTGTTGACTAGACTCTCTTTTCCTTTGTCTTTCCAGTTCTGTTTCCTTGGGCATCCCCAGTCCATGAGCTCAAAAGAAGGGATTTGACTGATCCTGTTTGGGCAGTATGGAAATTATATTAGAGGGAAGCATTTAGTACAGTACTTTGAATCTTGGTCTATCCTGTATATGGAAAGTTAATACTTGTTTCCCCTATAAAATTCTGAGTTTCTCTTGTATCCCCAGAGCTTATCACAGACATATCTGTGCTAAGGTACATGGTAGGTGCTTACCAAATATTTGTTGTAAATAGACATTAAATTTCGGGACATGAAATAGACATGGAAATCAGGAACTGTCATAACTGTGTTGTTCCCATTACCACTGGGACTGTTGAAATACATCAGAAGAGTCTGCCATGTCCAAAAACCAGCGGGTATACTTGGTAGAGACTCCAAAGGCTGATTAAATGGATGTTGTGATGTTAACATTAACCATATACAATAGTAATGAATATACAAGGTGTACATCTCTATGCCATTCTTTCTGGATACCATGACCCCAGTTTGAATAGGGACCACTGGGTGGAGAAAAGAATTAAAGTAGCACAAGGCCAACATACAGCTTACATGCCTGTAAGAGATGGATAAACAGAGGTAAAAACAGTGTTGCAAATTTTAAATGGTATTTGTTCTTTAATAGATAATATTTTGTTCAAATGTCAAGAGATACAAATGGACATAAAGTAAAAAAACTCCCGCCTACCCCAGTCCTGCAGCCATCCCTTTTTCCTACTCAGAGTCAACTATTACATTTCTTTCATGAAAGCATTTCCTTTCTGAGATATTTTTTGCATACTGATAGTTATTTGAAAAATACATATTATTTATACAACGGTTGGACCTCATTCTGCTCAAATTATCAGTCACTGCTTTAACTCTACCTGTGTTCTCAATTACTCTGTTTTTTCCCTTCAGTCAATGATCTTTTTAAGCAAGTATCATTACTTTGGAGCTGATTTTTTTTAATTAATTAAAAGTCTTCAGAGCTAGTCTGCTTGTCTCAATCACAGTAAAACCTTCTTTTTGGTTCCCTAAGCAATCTTAACCAGCCCCCATGGACATCTTGCTAGCTTTTCCTTTAGATAAAACATCACGTTGTTTCTACAGCATCCCTCCCATATGCCAGGTCCTATGCTAAACACTTTACCAGATCATCCTATTTAATTCTTACAATGATCCGATGAAGATGGCACTATTGTGATTCCCATTTTACAGGTGGAGGAACTGAAACCTGAAGAAGTTAGATAACCTACTGAAATTTACATGGGAAGTGGTAGAACTGGGCCATGAATCCAGTCTCTCACTAAAGAGCCCCAACTCTCGAGTGTCACTCTGTACTGCCCCCCACCCCATAGAATTCAGTTTTATGGAAGGAGATTAAATGGACATTTCCTAGGTAATGATAAATCCAGACCTAGCAGAGCTTGAGTTTCCGTCAAGGGCTGGGATCTGCCCATCCTAGGTTTTTCTTTTACCAGGTGAAAATGAGAGAATTATATGCACTGACGTTTCATCCAGGTAAAAAGTAGAATGTAGCAATTCATAAAGATCCTAGAGCTAGAAAGGAGAGAATATAAATATAAAGAGGATGTCTACTCAGACATATGGGTTACTCCAGGGTTGTGGAAATCTGGAAAGTACCTCTCATGACAGGTCATCTTGGATTTCTTTTGTTAGGGCCTTTATTGTTTCAGCCTTTGAGCTCTAATGCCCTAGAGAAGCATTTATCCTAGAGTATGGTCTTCTGCAACTTTTTTTTTTTTAATATTTTATGTATTTATTTAGAGGGAAAGCGTGCTCCTATGAGTCCCCGGAGTGGGGCCGCAGTGGGGGGTGGGGGGCAGAGCAGAGGGAGAGGGAGAATATCAAAGCAGATTCCGTGCTGAATGCTGAGCTGGCCACCACTGGGCTCCACCTCAGGCAACCCTGAGATCATGACCTGAGCCAAAATCAAGAGTCAGATTCTTCACTGACTGAGCCACCCAGGCACCCCTGGTCTTCTGCAACTGTTTTTCCTGAAAAGATACCTTGCTTTTATGATGGATTTTAGCTCTCTCTGAATTTCTCAGAGGGATAATCAGATTAATAACATATATAATGTCTGGCTTGATCAGGATTTCCCAGAAAACAAAACCTGGGGCAAAAATTTATGTACCCATGCTTTATTCCAGAGTGCAAATCGGTACGAGGGAGACAGATTCAAAAAGATTAAAAACTTAATACGAAATAGGAGCTTCTCTTTTATTGTCCACAGTTTGGGCCCTGAATTTTGTATTCCAGAAATCCCTAGTATGTACTACTACCACCAATTTTTTAAGTCTTGCTTGGGATGTGGGGACAGCAAGTGTTGGTGAAGGAGAGGGCAAGTGAATTGTTATTTATGAAAAATTTAAGTGTGGTCTCTCTCTTACTTAAAAACCATTAAAAGTTGATTTTTGTCTTTACAATTAAAATTAAATTTATCCAAATATGTAAAGGGCTAATTATAGGAAAATCTATTTAGGGTAACCTAAGAAAGGCAAACATTCACAAAGAAAAAAATATTGTAATTTATAAGTATTAATAAATACATAGGGGAACTTATAAGGTAAGAATTGCATTTTTTTTTTTTTTTTTAAGAATTGCATTTTAAAATGTGTCTTTGGGGGGCGCCTGGGTGGTTCAGTCGTTAAGCATCTGCCTTCTGCTCAGGTCATGATCCCAGGGTCCTGGGATTGACACAGGGCTCCCTGCCCAGCAGGAAGCCTGCATTCCCTCTCCTACTCCCCCTGCTTATGTTTCTGCTCTCACTGTTTTTCTCTCTGTCAAATAAATAAATAAAATCTTAAAATAAAATGTATCTTTGGATAAAATAAACATTTCTAAATGTATTTACTGAAATAAAAGGATTTTATTTAAAATATCTCTTATCTTGAAATACCATGAAAAAATTTCTTGTTCTGGCTTAAATACACTGTTTTTCATAACACAGATGAACTGGAATGTGGCAGTTAGTTTGATTTATGTTGTTTTATTTTGTTGAAGTGGGAGAGAAAAGTGGTGTTAGAAGGATGAGCCAAGATGGATTTATGATTTCTGGGGTCAGCTCAATAGGAAAGGGGAATCCTTAACCTGCTGTTGATTGTATTTGGATCTGGATCTAGAGTCCAAATTATGTAAAAACAAAACAGAAGCAGAGAATTAGAGGCTTATTTAATACATCACTTTTCTAACATGCAAAATCATTCCTATAGCTCTTTTTACATGAGCTCTGACGTGAAATGGGGAGAAGGGGAAGGGCTACTTTCTCTAGACTTTTTTTTTTTTTTAAACCCAATTTCATAATCCAAAAGAATGAGGTTTTAGAGTTAGGATGGAAGTGACACTACTATATAAAAAAGCCAAAATATTTAATATCCTTCTGACAGTCCTGCATTGTTTTATTTATAGTCTAAATTTATACAGTATTTAAAGACTTATGAAGTTGGGGGTTTTTTTGCAAGAATTATCTAGACAAGACAGATGCTGTAAGATAAGACTATATAAATTATTTTTAGGATGTTTTAAATCTCTTTTACTACCAATTTACATAGTTTCTAAAAAATTGGCTTTAGTATAAAATTATAGTTTAGCCTAGATAATAGAAATGTTTATTTAAAGGCTATGCATAAATTATTTCAAATACCTCAAACTAAAATGATAATAATGCTAGTTTTTATTTTTGCTTCTATTTTAGGTACAAAAATATAAAGAGAATGGCAGATTGCTAGTGTTTGACTCAACGGGTAAATGATTCATTACTTTAAAAAGAGCATGTTTCATCACCATTTGGTCCTAAATATTAAGAAGATAGTCTGCTGGAGTGATTGAATATAGTTGAAGTCTTAGTAGTTAAATCCTTTATTATATTGCTTGTCATTTAAAAAACGCTGAAATGTATTTGCGGATCAGGAATTTCTGTTCGGAACGTCATGACAGATGAAATACTGAGTTGGTTTTTTTCTTCTCTTTCAGGAAAAGTGATGATTGAACCAAATGAAGCAATGTCAGAGTAAGAAGATGTCTCTGGTTGTGCAGCTGATCTATCACATGCCTTTTAAGCAATTAGAACTAGATAATGCAATCATTTGTCATTCAATTAAATTTGAAAGGCCAGAAATGCATGGATTAGCACTTTAGCTTTTGCTTCAGTGAAAGCAATTGTTACTTAGATAAAAGAACATTTAAAATGAAAAATGAATTTTGATAAAAATTTAGAGGTATAGATAATTCATTTCTACTTTTTAAATGCTGAAATACCAAATAGTCTATATTTTACTTATATTACTTTCATTGTTCATTCCTATTTCCTTTTGATACTTGCTCATTTCTTTCAGAATTTCCCTTTAAACGAATATTTACTTTAAAATTAAAGATTCTTTATTTACTATGAGATGAATCATTACTACTAAATAAGGGAAACTGATCACCCCAATTAGTTGAAGGGGCTAGTGTTAAAAAGAATCATGGTCCAGTTTCAGTATAGTAGCTAAATATTAAGTACCTGCTTTGTTCAAGGCACTAATTCTGATAATTCATCAAAACCCTTCCTGATATGATCATCTCCTACCTCCTGAGGAAAAAATTCTATTAATTCCATGAAAAATTACACTTTGAAAGTTGATCATAAAACAAATTCATAGAGATCAATTATTGACAGATTGGTAGAATGGTGCCAAACTGCTATTATTTTGGTTTATTCTGAATAAAATTGGGAAATTTTTTACATTATGCAATATACATTTTAATTTTCATGCTGTTAAAGCTAAAAATTAAAATTAGAGTCATCTTGGCCTTTGTTGTAAATTATATATTAAATACATATTTTTGTATTAAAGAGAATGTATAACAGATCAAAGACAGAGAACCTATGTTTATTACAGATTATTATAGATAATCAAAAAATAAATACCCCATTAAGTATATTAATCTATATGTGAATATGTATCTATATCCAATTACATGGTTGAAAAATATTTAAATTTTAAAAATATAAGAAAATTTTAGTAGTCTTTGAAGGAAGTATGATGTAATTTTCAATAATAATAGTAGGTCATTAATGAAAATACATTACTATTGTGTCTGTGAATACTGATGTTCATAGATGGTGATAAGCAGTGTTGGAACTGAAGCAAGAGGAAATCCACATCCTGAGTTAAACCCCAGGGATAGATCAAATGTAGCCTGGGCCAAAATAGGAAAGCAGAGTGATTACTTTTTCTCTTGATCTCATTAATAATTGCATCTGCTTATCAAATTAACTTTTACAAGGACAAAAATCATCTTCCCTTCAGTTCACTTGCAGAGAATAGTTTGGGTTTGGTTTGATTATTGTTTGGAGGGAGGAGGAGGAATGGTTAGTGTAGCCAATAAGTTTCACAGGTGTGTGACTTTGTCACCTGGGTACCTTACCCAGAGTTCAAAGTAAACAGGGCCAGTCCTGGAAAAAAAATGATCAAGTAGGAAAATAGAAAATCATGGAGGACCTTTGCTTGAAGAGCAGTGTGACCTGGAAAGTTGATGCATTTTCTCAGTATAGCTTTCATTCCACTCTCCACCTCCTTCTGGCGGCACCTCCTCCTATGTCCTCCCAAACCCGCATCTTTGTCAAGTGAAGCAGTGGCAGTGATTTGCCTTAATCTTCTGACAACTACTTTATTCTACTCTGAGGCATAAGGAGTGTATGGACTTATAAACAAAGGGTTTCAAATTTTTGTGATGCAAAGCCACATCTATTATTTCCTCCTTTCCCCATGGATCCCATATGTGAAAGATTTTGTCTACACAACAAATTGCATGTAATTAACGCTTTTCAGCAATAAAAGTAAAATATATCTTTAATGCTAGATGACGTTTTATAGATCTTGGACCTTTGATCTGTTGGGTTTGGGGTCAAGCTTTCAAGCATACTTAAAGATGGGGGGGAATGGGGAATGCCTGAAGTAAATCCACAGCATTCAATTGAAAAAATTGTATCTATAGGTTTTCCATAATCGTATGTTTTATCACTTCTGAGATGAATGACAAGTTTGTTTTTTTATTTCTATTTTTATACTTTAAGTAAATGCCTCTTTGGACGTAGACCAGGATTGGCAAGCAAACTTTGTACCTTACCAACACAAGTCTCTCTAAATGTAGCTAGGATATTCTCAGAAAAGTAAGTTTTAATCAATTTCAATTTTAAGCCTATGTTCGACAAGTTTAAATAATTTTTAAAACAAATTTTGAAATCTAAACCTACTGAAAAAATTATCCCAGTAGAAATTTGGGGCCATTTCATAAATATGCCTAAAACTCTTAACAGATTTTTTAGGAACAGTCCAAAATCTAGGTTATAAATGTTCTTTTTTTTTTTTTTAAGATTTTATTTATTCATTTGACAGAGAGAGAGATCACAAGTAGGCAAAGAGGCAGGCAGAGAGAGAGGAGGAAGCAGGCCCCCACTGAGCAGAGAGCCTGATGCAGGGCTCGATCCCAGGACCCTGAGACCATGACCTGAGCCAAAGGCAGAGGTTTAATCCAGTGAGCCACCCAGGTGCCCCTAGGTTATCTATGTTCTAACATAAATGTGTTTCAGTAGGATATCTAACTTGACTGACTCTCTAACCTAAGGAGAAACTAAAATAAACATCTTCCATTTCCAAAGGATATTATATAAAGTAAAAATTTGAATCTTTCCTCAACTGTAACTATTTGAATTAAAGAAAACAAATCTTTTAGCGTATACCAGTTCAGTTATCTATTTTTCTTAAATGCTAGAAGCATTACCATAAATAATGTCACTTTCTCAAATGGAAGTCAAAAGATTGTAGTTGGAGAGGAGGTGGGACCTCGGGCCTTTGATTCTTTAAAACTAGATATGAGAAAGCCTACAGAAAGTGAGCAGAAAAGGAATTCGTATTTTACTGTTAAAATGATTTTGTTGATTCTCATATTTTTTTATGACATATTCACTGCTTCCCAATAGTAATATCCCATTTAATATTGGGCATTGGTTTCCTCCATGTTGTATCATTAAGATTTATCAGAGGCATTTCCAATTATTTAAATACTCAAAACTAGACCAGATAAATTCCCTCTTTTAGGGATATAATTAGTGAATATCTAAGTACCATATCTCATAGACTGTAAAGCACACATATTTTATTCATATTTTAACATCTCTTACAATTGATGGCATCTTACACTTAAACTTCTTTCTTAAATAACAGTTTATCTTATAATAAATACATGGTATCTTGGATTCAACTAAACATTAATTTGTTGGGGGGGAGACAGCAAAGTTATTTTATTTGGATTAGATATTAGAGCATATAAATTCTAGTAATCACTTGTGGCAAGCTGTAACATAACAGGAATCTCGCTAGAAATTAAATACTTAACTGATTTCTCAACTTTTTAGATGTAGAGTTTCATCTTGGATGCTTTTTTTTTTTTTTTTCTTCACAATTAGAAAATCGAGGAGGGCAGAGGCAGAACAAATGTAAATCAACTTTGCATTTTTCATTACTAGAGAGGGATTTTGCTTTAGGTGTATATATTGAAGAAATGAGATTCCGTTCCCTCCCATGATAGGCTATTCAGCCTGTTTGCTAAGTCACTGTACAAGATCACTGACTTAACTGTACTCATGTTCTGGATTCATATGTCAGTGGGAAAAAGAGCCACCATAACTGGGGCAAGAAAAATGTTTCACATCTTTTTATGTTTTGACATGCAAAGTAGAAGTTGAATTTTTTTTTTAATTTGGTAAAGGAGACATATTAAAAGAATCTTAAAAACAGAAAAGAGACGGGATTATTTTTCCAGGAGCAGGAGTATCTGTCTCTATAAACAGAGTGCACCATACAAAAATCCTCTGTCTAATGCATTATTAATGACATGAACTTTCAGGCTTAAAGGCTAAAAGAGAAAATTAACTCACTTTTATTTCGGCTACTTAATGAAAAAGCAGGCTACTTTATGTTATGACCAAGGTTTGATATTAGTGTTGGACTCTCTCCATAAGTGTAGCATTTAGGAATGGTGAGAATTGGTTTATAATTCTATAAAAACCTCAAGGCTAGTATTCCTAGTTTTATTCCAACATATTATAATAATGTGCCAAAGACATTCATATAATTGATTGTTTGTATGCTCTATGTTAAAGAACCCTGAGAAGATTTTAAGGATCATTACACAACGACAAATGCCAAGTAGAAATAGAATTTTAATAATCATCAGTAAAAATTATTTTGAATACTTTTTCACAAAAAAGATATTACATTTTAGCTATCCAGTTTATTGTTGATATATTTTGTGTTTATATTAAGTGTGTATGTATGAATGCGTGTGAAGCTTTAAATGGAACTGTGACCTAGGAGGGTATTTTTTCACTATTTATGTTAACATTTAGGAAGGAAGTCTCTTCAAAAAATATTGAAAATACAGCTCCTTTAAAGAACACTGAAAATAGAGCATCTCCAAAGAGTTTTGAAAATAAAGATACAGAAATGAATCTACAGTCTAAGCGATGGTCATCTTCCTTCTTAAAGGAAAGCACAGGTGATAACATTTGTTTTGTGTGAGTAAATGTAGCTTCTAATGAGGCCTCCTCCATGACCTTTGGGATATTGACAATTCTATAGGTCTGGAGCAGGGTCATAGGAACCAGTAATTTTTGAAATTCATGTACCACATGATTCTGATATGCAGTCGGGTATGGAATCCATGGTATACATTATATAAAATGATAATGATGAGGTATTAAATTTTCAAATGAATTAAAGCACTTGTGAAAGCATTAAGTTCCATTCATCCAACATGGTTTATTGAGTCCCAGGACTGTTTTAGAAGCTGTGGATACAATAGTTCAAAATAGGCAAGATTCTTGCCTTTATGAAGTTCACAATCTAGTGGGAGGTAGTCATTATTAAAAATAAATAATAAAAAATAAGACAATGACACGTTGTGGTGGGTGCTATAATATAAATAAATGGCACCTGGGGGAGGACTATCTTAACTCTAGAGATCCGGAAATTTCCCTTGATGCTCAGCATTTGTGAATTGAAGGAGACCCTGTGACATCACATAAAGTCCTTAATTCCTTATTATGACCTTCCCTGATGACATCAGTGTGATGAGTCTGTGAACAGGCTGGGTACCCACCAGAAGATCAGGGTGGCTATGAGCTGAATGGAGACTGTAAATGAAACAGAAGCAGGTAGATGTCCTGAAGAGCCTAGCCATTCTAGGAAGGACTGGTGACCCTTTCCAGGGTAGCATTTTTTGGTTTAGTCAGGAGTTTGCTTTAGAGTGGGGAATTTTTAATCAGCTTTTTCTTTCCTCCTTTCTTTCTTTTTTTTTTTCCTTTGCTTGAATTTTCTTAACATTGTCCTCTCTCAAGCTCTCCTGGATATCCTCATTTTCTTTCTAACAAGTGTCTCTACATGATTTGGAGTAGCTAATGGCCAAACTCCCATGTCACAAGACTTCCTTACACTCAAAATCTTTTATGAAAGCAAGGTATCTATCATGCAAGTTCTGTTTGGAACTGAAAGACATCGGGAGAGCCAGAGGACTTGACAAGCTCACTCAGTAGTCTTTCCCAAAGAGAGAATTTTAGGAAACACACACACTTTTTCTTATTAATTGGTTTAATGGAACTGTATATCCATATGTGTCAAAAAGTAAGACATGGTTAGGAATATGAACTCGAGCCAAACTGACTCCCAGATCTGCCACTTAGTGTGTCAAATCGGGTAGGTTATTTAACCGCTCTGTCCCTCAGTTTCATCTGTTAACAGAGTGACAATAGTATATACCTCACTGAGATGCTGAGAGAATTAAATGAGTTGCTATATGTAATGTCAGAAGAGTAATGGTATAAAATGTTTTTAGGATTATTGTATGTTATTTTTATTCATACATGTATCAGTTTCATGGATGGTAATATGATCTGATAAAATCTGTATGTTAAAGTAGATTCAAGGAAAAATATTGAGTAAATAGGTGATACTCACATGGCGAAGTGAATGAAGATAGTGTAAGAATTATACTATTGGAAAATGTTCTAATAGATTGTATCATGGAGATTTTACTTTTTTTTTTAAGATTTTATTTATTTATTTGACATCACAAGTAGGCAGAGAAGCAGGCAGGGGGGGTGGGGGAAACAGGCTCCCTGCTGAGCAGAGAGTCGGATGCGGCTTGATCCAGGACCCTGAGATCATGACCGGAGCTGAAGGCAGAGGCTTAAACCCACTGAGCGCCCTGAGATCTTACTTCTTAAATATTTCTCTAAGCTCTCCCTCCTCTCCATCCCTGTTTTACCAGTGCCCTATCATTAATCATCTCTCTCACCTGGACTTTTTAAAGAGACCTCTGACTTCTCTCCTCTCTCCTTGCTCTTTTTTTTTTTTTTTTGGTCTCCTCTCAACTATACTTTCCACCCTGCTTGCCAAGTGTTCCTTCAGCAATGCAGAATTGGGGGCACCTGGGTGGCTCAGTTTTTAAGCATCTGCCTTCACCTCAGGTCGTGATCCTGGGGCTCCTTGCTCGGCAGGAAGCCTGCTTCTTCCTCTCCCACTCCCCCTGCTTGTGTTCCCTCTCTCTCTCTCGCTGTATCTCTCTGTCAAATAAGTAAATAAAAACCTATAAAAAATAGAAAAAATACTTTAATAAAAAAAAGAAATGCAGAATTGATCATACTTGTTTTCCTACTCAAAATCCTTTACTAGTAGGCCCTTTATTCTTAGAATATGGTCCTAACTCCAAGGCTCCTGGTCCACAAAACCCCATGATCTACCTACCCTTCCAGACACATCTGTCACCATTGCAGTTTCAACCTTGACCCCTAAGCAGCATCAAAGTGCTTTGTCAATGCCACACACTTTCTTGTTTCTGTGTTGCCTCGTGTTGTCCTCTCCTCTTGGAAAAATTGATCTGCTCAGACTGGACGATTCCTGACCACTCTCCCAAGTGGCATGGGGTACTCCTTTCTGCTATCATTTACCTAGTACATGTCTGTCACCATACTTCTATACTGTTTTATAGTTATCCTTTATGTTTTTGACTCCCCAGTTAGAGTGTGAATGAGTACCCGAGGTCAAGAACTGTTCATTTTTTAGTTCTTGAGACTCTGCCTAGTGTTGAGCACTGGATGGGTAGTCATTGGTGCTTATTTTTATTTTTCAGTATCCAGATATCCAAGCAGTGACCTGACCTGCCTAAGAATTATTTACTGTTCAGCCTCTCTAGTCTTATTTTACTCTCCAAGGCTTTATTTCATATTTACCTTCCTATGTGAAGGTAATGTATTTCTGGAAATACATTATAACATATAGATATTACAATGTACATTATATATTTATATAAATTTATATATTTTATATAAATATATAATGTACATTGAAATATATATAGTATATAATACAGATGTATTTCTGGAAATAGAATAGCATTAATTTCTTTTTCCTTGAAATCATCATGTTTTTTATAAACAAATTTTTTTCCATATATTAAAATTTTAAGCATCAAACAACACTAAGATTAATTCAGCATTATTGGTTTGGGTTTTTTCCTCATGGCAGTTTTACTACCTTTTTTGGAAATGGAAATCACATAAGATCATTGTGGTACCATTTAGTCATGAAAAAAATAAACTACAGGAGACCATATAGTAAACGTGTACATTTGTTACATTTTAATTTAGGAGTAACCATTTTTAATTTTTGAACTTTTCAATATTTATTGATTAAATTATGTATATTCTATCTTAGGTCAAGTGGTTAAAGATACAGTCCTTGCAGAGCGGGAAAAAAATAATGAACATTGCCTTCAGGATATTGATGATAAGTTGTCTGAATCAACGGACGGTGATGATGAAGATGATACCAATGATGAAGATAATAATGAAGACAGTAACCCTAGTAAGGATACTCATGCCCCATTAGAATTAATGGCAGAAGTAAGTTTAACTTGCACATTGTAATTTAAGAAACTTAAAAATACTAAAATTACTAAATAGTGTATAGCCTTGAAGATTTAAAAAATAGTAAAGAGATCCTTGTCCATATACAGGTGCTTACCTAGCTTCTCATCTCTCCTACCTTCATGAAGTTAGAGGTGAGAGAAGATTCTGGAAGTGGCTTACAGTATTCTGGTAAAGGCAGAAGCAGGAATAAAAGAAGTTTTGGCATAAAACTCTGCAAGGACTGCTTTAAGGAATGCTTACTACATTAACTGGGAACCATGCTAGTTTGAGGGGATATTTAGAGATAAATAAGAAAGATAAGTCTTTACCTTTGAGAACTAACAGGTATATATTATGTATATAGTACAATTTTATAATAAAATGAAATGTTTGCTAGCAGAAGTATTTATGAGGTTCCCTGGGGGTAGGGGGGATTAAATGACTAATTGAGAATAGAAGTAGGAGAAACAGAATAAAGGAAGGATTTTTAGAAGAGACGTGGAGCCTTAGACTCCTGAAGGAAGAGGGAAGCTTAGGAATTCATCTGGTAGAATGGAGAAGGCATTCCTGGCATAGGAAACAATATGTACAAAGACACTGAAGCCTGAAACATCACATGCAAAAACTGTACATAGACATTTCCTGATAATTCTGTGGAGAGCAAAACAGTTTTACCCCACTTGTGGTATCACAGTCTAATTAATATTATACAACTTCACGTATATTGTAAGAACTTTATAACTTTATAACACCCCCTTCTTATCCTTTATATTATTGTCATACATTTTACTTCCATGTATATTATAAGCCCTATAATACATTGTTCTTATTTTTAGTTTTAGTTGTCAATATTTTTAGTTTTAGTTGTCAATATTTTTAAGTTTTTTTAATTGGAAAATATCTTTTTTAACACATTTAACACATAACACATTCTGTTGTTCTCCATAGCTTTCTGTTGATCTGAATTTTCACCTGATAATATTTTCCTTTTACCTGAAAAACTTGCTATAGTATTTCTTTATAATGCAGTTCTGCCAGCAGTGAATACTGTTAGCTTTTGTTTGTCTAGAAAAGTCTTAATTTTACCTTCATTTTTAAAGGATGCGTGAGCTAGAGATTTATAAGTTACCAGGTATTTTTCAGTACAGATGGTCCCTGACTTATAATGGTTCAACTTAGAATTTTTTGACTTTACAATTATGTGAAAATGATACGTATTCAGTAAAAGTTTTAAATTTGAATTTTCATTTCTTTCTCAGCTAGTGATATGTGGTATGATTACTCTCTCATGATGCTGGGCAGCTGCAACTCCCTGCCAGCCAAGCCATCATGAGGATATCTTTATATCCTGATACACTTACAATCATTGTGTTTTTCACTTTGAGTACAGTTTTCAGTAAATTACATGAAATACTCAATACTTTAGTATAAAATAGGTTTTGATAGATGATTTTGCCCTACTGTAGGCTAATATAAGTGGTCTGAGCATGTTTAAGGTAGGCTAGGCTAAGCTATACTGTTTGGTGGACTAGGTGTATTAAATGCATTTTTTTTAAAGATTTAATTTACTCATTTGACAGAGAGACACAGCGAGAGAGGGAACACAAGCCGGGGAAGTGGGAGAGGGAGACACAGGCCCTCCACAGAGCAGGGACCCCCCAATGCGGGGCTCCATCCCAGGACCCTGGGATCATGACCTGAGCTGAAGGTAGACGCTTAATGACTGAGCCACCCAGGCGACCTTAAATGCATTTTCAACTTATTTCAATTTATGAGCGTTTATTGGGCTTTAACCCCATTTAAATTGAGGAAGATCTGTACTTTGAAAGACTGCTTCACTGTCAGATAGTTTGCATCGTTTCAGACAAGATGTCTGCTGTTACTACTTTTGTCCATCTGTATATGTCTTTTTCACAGACTTTATAAAATTTTTTTCTTTTGTATTGTTATTTTTGGCAGTTTGATTATGATGTACCTTGATGTGCTATTCTTCCTGTTGTTTCTGTTCATTGAGATTCTTGGATGAGTTTATAGTTTACACCAGATTTGGAAAATGTTCAGTTATTAAGTCTTCAAATAACTTTTTTGAACTCTGCTCTCCCTTTCTTCTTCTGAGCTACAAGTTACATGTATGTTAGATCACCCAATGTTGCCCCTAAGTTCACTGGTGTCCCTTTTTTGTTTGTTTTCTCTATATATTTCATTTTAGAAATTTCTCTTATTCTGTCTTCAAGTTCCGGTCTTTTCTTTGTAGTTATAATCTGCCATTTAATCCCAACCTCTCACCCTTTCTCTCTCCCTCTCTTTTTCTCTCTCCGTGTGTATATATATAAAATTGCACATATTTTATCATCTCCACAAGTTTTATTTAAATATTTTATATCTATTTTCATCATGTTCATATTTTACTTTTGAGTATATGACATTTGTAATGACATATTTTATAAGACATTAATAATGACATATATTAACATGCTTCTCAGCTGTGCTATCATTTTTGTAATTTTTTAATCCTGGGTCAGTTTCTATTGATTAAGTTTTCTCCAGTATATGGGTCATATTTTTCTGCATCTTTGCATGCCTGGTAATTTTTTACTGAACCCTAGACATTATAAATTTTATGCTCTTTGATATAAGTTTTGTTGTTTTCCTTTAAATATTTTTGGATTTTTGAACTGGGACATAGTTGAGTTTCTTGGAATCAGGTTTCTTTTAGAGTCTTGCTTTTTATGCTTTGTTGGGAGGGTCCAGAGCAACCTTTACATTGTAGGGAGACTACTAAGGCAATGCCCTAATGAGGACTCTGCCCATTGAACTATGTATTAAAATGACCTTCCACTCTGGCTGAAGAAAACATGACCTCTGTTCAGCCCTGTGTGAGATCCATTGATTGTTCTACCTGCTCATCCAACAGTTCTTTTTCTAGCCTCAGATTGTTTCTGCATACTCACATGCAGATGAATTCCAGCCAAAGGCTCAAAAAGATACCTCTGCAGATTTCTGGAGCTGCTTAAAAATATAATATTGGCCTTTCTGAACTTCAGACTATCTTATTTCAACTCAGATCACTGGTCTCTGGATGCTGCTTGCCTGTGCTATTACCTGAAGACAGCCCACAGCTGTAAACTGAGGCAATCATAGGACCCATCTGTTTCCCTTCTCTCAGATCACTTTCCTGTGACAGCTGCTGTCAATTACTGAAAACTCTTGTTTCATATATTTTGTACAATTTTCTGGTTGTTTTAGGAAAGAGAATAAATCTGGTCTCTGTTAACTTCATCACTGCTAGAAGCCTCAATTAGAGTTTTAGCATAAAGAAAAATACTGATGTGCTTGCTTGCTTTTTCTTTTTTTAAGATTTTTGTATTTATTTGACAGGAGGGGAGCAGGAGCATATAAAGGGGGAACAGCAGAGGGAGAGGGAGAAGCAGCCTCCCTGCTGAGTAGGGAGCCTGATGCAGGCCTCTATCCCAGGACTCTGGGATCATGACCTGAGCCCACGGCAGTTGCTTAACCAACTGGGCCTCCCAGGTGGCCCTGTGCTCGCCTTTTTATATAATTTAACCCAAATGCTAGCCATGGAATCATATAAAGAAATCAGATACATTTTTTATATTTTCCTCCTAGAATAAAGCATATAGAGAGAATTAAGAATAAAGCATAAAGAATATAGAATAAAGAATAAAGCATATAGAGTTTTGAAGCTTCCTTAATATTATAAGTTTCTTTTAACAAGGGAGAAAAAAATAGATGCCAGTATTGGAAAGATTTTACTTAAGCACATTTCCTTTGAATGAACATCTAAATCATTCATGAATCATAGAGCATTCAAATTCTATTTGCCATAACCAAACAGTTCTTTAGAGTTGTTCATTTTATTTCTATTTGCTTTTTGACATTTAATTATAAAAGTAATCCATGACTTCATTTTCAGACAAATACCCAGACAATATGAGATTGCTTGTTGTCATATCTTAGGCTATACCTGTGCTTAAGCTCTTCTGTTTTCAAAATGCATCCCTTTTTAATTTTCTCAACTTAAAATTTTTTATTTTTTTTTAAAGATTTATTTATTTGAGAGTGAGAGAGTTAGTGTACAAAAGGGCAACAGATTTCTGCAAATTGGTTTTGTATCCTGTGACTTTACTAAATTCATTTATCAGTTCTAGCAGTTTTTTTGGTGGAGCCTTTTGGGTTTTCTACATATAGTATAATGTCATCTGCGAGTAAAGCTTTACTCCTTCCTTAACTGATTTGGATGCCTTTTATTTCTTTTTGTTGTCTGATTGCTGTGGCTAGGACTTCCAGTACTATGTTGAATAAAAGTGGTAAGAGTTGACATTTTTGTCTTGTTCTTGTCCTTAAGGGAAAAGCTTTCAATTTTTCCCCATTGAGGATGATGTTAGCTGTGGATTTTCATATATAGCCTTTATTATGTTGAGGTATGTTCTCTCTAAACCTACTTTGTCTTGGGGGCTTTTATCATGAATGGATGTTATACTTTGTCAAATGCTTTTTCTGCATCTATTGAAATAGTCATATAGTTTTTATCCTTTCTCTTTTTGATGTATCACATTGATTTACCAATATTAAACCGCTCATGCATCCTGGGAATAAATCCCACTTGATAGTCGTGATAGCTTTTTTAATGCCTTGTTGGATTTGGTTTGCTAGTATTTTATTAAGGATTTTTGCATCTATGTTCATCAGAGGTATTGGCCTGCAGTTCTCTCTCTCTCTCTTTTGTGTGTGTGTGTGTGTGGTGTCTTATTCTGGTTTGAGTATCAGAGTAATGCTGGCTTCCTAGAGTGAATTTGAAAGTTTTCCTTCTTCTTGTACTTTTTAGAATAGTTTGAGAAGAACAGGTGTTAACTCTAAATGTTTGGTAGAATTAGCTTGCAAAGCCTCTCATCTTGGATTTTTGTTTGTTTGGAGTTTTTTGATTACTGATTCAATTTCATTGCTGGTACTCAGTCTGTTCAGATTTTCTATTTCTTCCTGCTTCAGTTTTGGTAGGTTATATGTTTCCAGGAATTTATCCATTTCTTCTTGGTTGTCTGATTTGTTGACATAAAATGTTTCATAACATTCATTATAATACTTTGTATTTCTGTGGTATTGGTTATTTCTCTTCTTTCATTTCTGATTTATTTGAGTCCTCCCTCTTTCTCTCTTTTTATGACTCTGACTAGAGGTTTATCAATTTTGTTACTCTTTTCAAAGAACCAGCTCCTGGTTTCACTGATCTGTTCTATTGGGTTTTTTGCTTTGTTTTGTTTTAGTTTCTATATCATTTGTGCTCAATCTTTATCATTTCCTTCCTTCTGCTACTTTTGGGTTTTGTTTGTTGTTCTTTTTCTAGCTCCTTTAGGTGTAAGTTTAGGTTGTGTATTTGAGATTTTTCTTGCTTCTTGAGGTAGGCCTCTGTTGCTATAAACTTGCCTCTTAGAACTGCTTCTGCTGCATCCCAAAAGTTTTGGATCCTTGTGTTTTCATTCTTGTTTGTTTCCATGTACTTTTTGATTTCTTTGATTTCTTGTTTGACCTGTTCATTATTTAGCAGAATGTTGTCTGACCTCCATGTATCTGTGGATTTTCCAGATTTTTTCTTATGGTTGATTTCTAGACATAGTGTTGTAGTCAGAAAAGATTCATGGTATGATTTTAATCTTTTTTGGATTTGTTAAAGCTTGTTTTTGGCATAATATGTGATCTATTCTGGAGAATGTTCCATGTGTACTTGAAAAGAATGTGTAGTCTGTTGTTTAGGATGGAATGTTATGAATATATCCATTAAATCCATCTGGCCCAGTGTGTCTTTCAAAGCCACTGTTTCCTTGTTGATTTTCTGTTTGGATGCTCTGTACATTGATGTAAGTGGGGTGTTAAAGTCCCCTACATCCCCTACTATAATTGTATTACTGTTGGTTAGTTTCTTTATATTTGTTATTAACTGTTTTATGTAATTGGGTACTCCACATTGGGTACATAAGCATTTACAATTGTTATATCTTCTTGTTGGATTGTCCTCTTTTTATTATAAAGTGTCTTTCTTTGTCTCTTAGTAGTCTGATAAGGTCTAGTTGTCCAATATAAGTATTGCTAACTTGGCCTGTTGTTGTTATTGACATCCATTTGCATGATGAATGTTTCTCCATCCCTTCACTTTCAATCTGAGGGTGTCTTTAGGTCTGAAATGAGTCTCTTGTAGGCAGCATATAGATGGGTTTGTTTTTTATCCACTCTGTCACCCTGTGTCTTTTGATTGGAGTGCTAAGTCCATTTCCATTCAAAGTAATTTTTCCATTCAAAAGTAATTATTGATATGTATTTATTGCCATTTTATTACTTGTTTTATGGTTGTTTTTATAGTTTTTGCTCATCCTTCTCTTGCTCTCTTTAATTGTTCATTGACTTTCTTTAATAATATACTTCTATACTTGCACTCCTTTTTCTTTATTTTTTGCCTATCTATCTATTAGTGATTTTTGATTTATGGTAACTATTAGATTTACTTATAACATCTTCTGAATATAGCACTCTATATTAAGTTGATGGTCACTTAAGTTTGAATCCATTACTTACTCCTCTTCTCACCATGTTTTAGGTATATGGTGTCATATTTTACATCCTTCCATTTTGTGAATCCCTTGACTGATTTTTTATAGAAATATTTAATTTTACTGCTTCTGTATTTCCTACTTTCATACTCTCACTTATGGTCTTTCCACTCAAAGAGTTCCCCTTAATATTTCTTGTAGGGCTGATTTAGTGGTCTTGAACTCCTTCAGTTTTTGTTTGTCTTAGAAACTCTTCTCTCATTCTATTCATGATAGCCTTGCTCTGGATAAAGTATTCTTTGCAGTGAGTTTTCCCCATTCGGCACTTTTGAATATATCGTACCACTTTCTTCTGGCCTACAGAAATTTCTGCTGAAAAATCTACAGATAGCCTTACGGGGTTTCCCTATGTAACTGTCTTCTTTTCCCTTCCTCCTTCAAAAAAAACCTTTTTATCACTACTTTTTGCCATTTTGATTACTGTGTGTCTTGGTGTGGATCTCCTTTGGTTGATTTTTTTTTTTAAGATTTTTTATTTATTTATTTGGCAGATCACAAGTAGGCAGAAAGGCAGGCAGAGAGAGAAAGGGGAGGAAGCAGGCTCCCTGCTGAGCAGAGAGCCTGATGTGGGGCTCGATCCCAGGACCCTGAGATCATGACTGAGCCGAAGGCAGAGACTTTAACCCACTGAGCCACCCAGGCGCCCCTCCTTTGGTTGATTTTAATAGGGGAGGTCTCTCTGCCTCCTGGATCTAGGTATCTGTTTTCTTTTCTAGATTAGGGAAATTTTCAACTATTATTTCTTCAAGTAAAATTTCTGCCTCTTTTCTCTTTCTTCTTCTGGGATCCCTGTAATGTGAATGTCATTATACTTGATCGAGTCACTGATTTCCCTAAGTCTATTTTCATTTTACATCGTCCTTTTTTTTCTCATTTGTTCAGCTTGATTACTTTCCATTACTCTGTCTTCTGGTTCATTAATTCATTCCTCTGCTTAGTCCAGCATGCTATTTATTCCACCAAGTGTATTTTTTTTTAAAGATTTTTTTTATTTATTTGACAGACAGAGATCACAAGTAGGCAGAGAGAGAGAGGGGAGGAAGCAGGCTCTCTGCTCAGCAGAGAGCCCAATGTGGGACTCTATCCCAGGACCCTGGGATCATGACCGGAGCCGAAGGCAGAGGCTTTAACCCACTGAGCCACCCAGGCGCCCTGGACCAAGTATATTTTTAATTCATTTATTATGTTCTTTATCTCTGATTGGTTCTTTATTATCTCTGTGTTAAAGATCTCATTGATGTCTTCTACTCTTTTCTCAAGTCCAGTGAGTATCTTTATGATCATTCTTTAAATTCTCTATCAGGTATATTACTTATATCTGTTTCACTGAGGTCTTTTGCTGTGATTTTGCTCTATTCTTTCATTTGTGACATATTCCTCTGTCTCCTCATTTTGCCTGACTCTCTGTGTCTGTTTCTTTGTGTTAGGAATGTCAGCTACAGTCTCTTGCTCTTGAAAGTAGTGGGCAGGATGTGCACTTTGAACTAGGTGGCACTGGCTCTCCTCCATGGGGGATGAACAGCCACCATGGATATAGGGCTGGCTGGCTGCTCCACAAAGCACACATGGGCAGAGGGTGCTGTTTTAACAAAGGTGCACAGGTCCTCCATGAGAGGTCAGGAGAGGCAGTGTTGGCAAGGTTTGCAGGGGTTGTCTGGAGGAGGGGATCTGCAGCACCAGGACTAAGTGCATGTCTGGCTGCAGGGGGAATGTGGTGTAAGCAAGTTAGGTAGAGAATGCCACTGCTGTGCTGGTTCCCACAAGTGGTTGTGTGTTCATGATGGGGTTGGGAAGTAATGGAGCCTGCCAGCTCCTTTGTTCCTGGAGAAGTTCCTCAGGAAACTCTCAGCTCTTTAAGTCACTCTCCCTCCCATAAGCCCCAGGTGCCTTTCAAACTGCTGTTTCCAAGCTATATCTCTGCAGGCTCTTTGCTCTGCTCTCTCTTTAATGGTAGGGGCTCAACTTCCTCTTGCCCTCTGGGCTCTCCCAGAGCCAAGCCTGCTGATTTTTAAAGTTCCAGGCTTTAAGTCCCAATGGTTATAAGCACTCACAGAATTCAACCCCTCTGAATTTCGAAGCCAAATGCTATGGGGATTCCTCTTTCCCTTGCAGGCTCCCCCATGTGATAATCTGTTTCTCATCCCTCTTCATGCCCATAGCTCCCTTGGCTACCTCCCTCCAGTGTTCAGATCCATTGAGTTTAGGTTCCCACTGAGTCCTTGCCCTTTCTATCCTGTCAATGTGGCCTCTTCTTTACATCTAGTTGTGGAGTTTGTTTGGCCAGTCTTTGGGTCATTATATGTGTTGTTTGCAGGTATGAGTGTTATCTAGTTGTATCTGTGGGATGAAGTGAGTTTAGGGTCCTCCTACTCTGCCATCTTATCTGAGATTCCCAACTCTTTATTTTAAATGTCACAAGTAATTTCAAACCAATTTTTTTAAACCTGTCTTCTCATTTTAGCTTGACTTTGAAGTTTTAAGCAATTCTCATGAAAGTCTTCAGCCAAATATCTATTGCATGAATTTAATTTCACTGCATTTTGAAGTGTTAAGAGGAATTTTATGTATATTTTCGTTAACACAACAACAACAAAATACGTCAATGCAAAAGACACTTTGAAATTGATTCCATTTTCCATATCATTTTCTAAGGCTAGTACTTTTAATATAATGCTTCATTAAATAGACTAGATCTTAGCTGATACTGAGAAATTCTTAACTTTGTTAGGTATAATAGCCATAGTGTCATTGGGTTTTTAATTTAAAGTGAAATGAGATGATATCTGTAAAAGGCTTTGAAATAATCTAGGCAAAATAATAATAATAATAATAATAATAAAAAATAATCTAGGCAAAGTGGGGAAAAGAGAGTATGTAGTGATCTTGATAAAATCAGATTGACAAAATATTAATTTTTGAAGGTGAGAATTGGGGCCATGTACTACTTGTACTATTTTTTCTACTTCTGTGTATATTTAAATTTTCCATAAAGATTTAAACATAAACAAAATGATTTAAACATAAACAAGACAAAATAAGCATAAACACAAACAAAATAAGGACAAACATAAACACAACATAACTATAAGCAAAATAAAAACATAAACCATACCTATATATTATACTGGTCACATTCTCTGATTATGATCAATTAAACTACACATTGAAAACAAAAATAACTACAATAACAAAGCAAAACTACTTAAAACTAAAAGATATTCTTCCAGATGATATTTGAATTAAAAAATCAAAATAAAAACTAAACACACAAACTATTTAGGAAATAGTTGGGGTGCCTGGGTGGTTGTCATTAAGCATCTGCCTTTGGCTCTGGTCGTGACCCTACGGTCCTGAGATCGAGTTCCGCATCAGGTTTCCTGGTCAGCAGGGAGACTGCTTCTCCCTCTCCCTAAACCCTGCTTCTGCTCTCTCTCTCACTTGCTCTGACAAATAAAATCTTTAAAATAAAATACTATTAAAAAACATAAAATAAAGGAGGAATGACAACAAATGAACTAAATATTAATGCCAGAGCCTAGAAAAAGAACAAAATAAACATAATGTAAATAAGAAAAATAATTAAACAAAATTCAAAGTAAAAACCAAATTAATGTATCTGTTTAAAAGCAGAATATTTGAAAAAAGAATAGATAAACCACAAGATATCATAATTAAAATGGAAGGAAACCACAAATAGGAGTAAAAATGGACAGATCTTAACCTTAGACAAAAAAGAGATTTTTAAACTGTAGAATTCTGTATAATGAATTTAATGTAGCATTTATTAACATGACAATAAGTGGGGATTGTGGTGAAGTAATGGCTTGTAGAAAAATTTTCGGAAGAATTCTGTTTACATTAGAAAAATGTAAATAATCTAATACTCAAGGGAGAAACCAAGAAAACTGGTAAAGAACTTCTTAAAATGGTGCCTGGGTATGTATCACATGTCTGGAAATGTGTGGGAAGTGTCTCTTCTCATACTTCATGCCCCTGTCTCTTGCCAGTAAGCCTACTGTACCTGCCAGTGTTCAGAATAAATCTCACAAAAGCAACAACAATCATCCAAGTATAGGGCTGTTTTTTTTTAATGGAAGCAGTCTAAGTTAGACTAAATTAATAAACTATAGCCTAAGTAAAAAATATAAGAATGTTTAATTTTATGGGGAGAAAATTATCATGATATGTGGTTTATTTTTAGCCTCCATGTATTTGGGTTCTTTCCAAATTTCCTCTTGTGATTGAGTTCTAGCTTCAGAGCATTGTGGTCTGAAAATATGCAAGGAATGATCCCAGTCTTTTGATACTGGTTGAGACCTGATTTATGACCCAGGATGTGGTCTATTCTGGAGAATGTTCCATGTGCACTAGAGAAGAATGTGTATTCTGTTGCTT
>PISX010006067.1:0-101151 GCA_004024625.1 Mellivora capensis | reverse complement strand
CCCACCCCCCGCCCCTTCAAAACCCTCAGGTTGTTTTTCAGAGTCCATAGTCTCTCATGGTTCATCTCCCCCCCAATTTCCCTCAACTCCCTTCTCCTCTCCATCTCCCCATGTCCTCCGTGTTATTTGTTATGCTCCACAAATAAGTGAAACCATATGATAATTGACTCTCTCTGCTTGACTTATTTCACTCAGCATAGAGGCTGCTTTTGACCTGCCTCTGACTTTCCAAAGACAAGCCGTGACATCACACAGAGGCGCATCCTCGCATCCCTCTCACCCGCTTCAACCTCACCCTCATCCCGCCTCGCCCCACGCTGGGCCCCCATTCAGAAACCCTCATCTGTTTAGAACAAGCTGAGCATTGTCGCCGCATGAACAGGAGTCCAAGACTCTCAGAGCAGAGTCTTTGGCTGTTCTGCATTCCAGCTGAAGCAGGTCAGACAAGGATCTCTCTGTCTGTGGCCAAGAAGATGGGGTGGGGTTACAGAGTTCCCCAAAGGCCGGGAGCTAGACAACTGAGCGCCCGGTGAGAGCAGAATCCAGCCCTTGTGTGGGCTGTGCCAGTGCCCCCAGCCATGGGTGGGTCCTCCTTATTCCTGATGTTTTGAACACGTGGCCTCTCTGGACTGGTGGTCTGATGCAAAGTCGTCACAAATACATAACCCGTCCCACCACGATTCTGGGATGTACTTCCCAAAGCTACCTCTACCTGGTTGGTCTCCTCGGGAGCTGGCTGAAGGAAGGCCCCAGGCCAGCTCAGGACCAGCCTTCTCTGACCTAAAGAGGTAAACCCAGATATATGCTCAACAAATGTCTTCATCGAAGAGTCTTCAAGCTCCTCTGCCCATCTTTCTAGGCTCTGAGGCCACAGTGGAGCTTGAGATTATCTTCAAGGGGAGGAAAGTGACAGTAGGCAAACACACACACAAGTAAGAAAGCAGCAGCTAGGGGTAAGAAAAATCGAAGAAATAAAATGCGTCTGGCTGCTTCCGAATGGGATTCAGGGAAGGCCCATTTGAGGAGGGTCATGTTTTGGGTGGGATGGGACAGCCAAGAAAAGGTAGACCACGTGGAGACTGGAGCATTCTAGGTGGAGGGAACAGCCGGTGCAAAGACTAGAATGAGCTGGGGAGAGGATGAAGGTCTCTGTGGCCAGAAGGTCTGAGCAAGGAGAATGACATGTATTGAGTTCAGAAATAGAGGTAGAAGATTTTGCCTCCTGTGTGACAGGATGCCATGTAGGACACTAAAATCTTGATATGACAGACAAGGGCTGGGAGAGAGATGGAGGAGAAGCTGTCTGTGTTCAGACAAGGCCACACTCTAGGGGGTCTGACTGACAGAAGCTAATCAGGCAAGGGAGGCCCACTGAGCTGAAGATTATCCGACTTCAGAACTAAAGGCTCTGGAGGTCTGGCAGGCCTCCCTTCAGCACGAACAGGATCCGAAGAGTCTCTCAGTTAAGTCTCTTGAGATGACCCTCCTGGTTCCACACACAGACCCCCTTAGGCAGGGGCCACACTGACCCAGGAAGTGGAGCTTGGATTTGGTTGTTCATGCTTTTCCCTGCCCTGAAAGAAAATGGTCTCCAGCCTCCTTCCACTTCTCCCTGGTTTACAACCTGGACTTCAGGCACCCCATTCGTTCAACCCTTCCTAGCTACGTTAGCCAGAAGAAATTTCTCTCACATATTCTCCACCGTATTCTAAATATTTGGAGACCAGAAAGCATCCTAGCTGAATGTGACCCTTTGGAGATGCTCAGAGACTGTTCAGATTGAACTGAATTTAAAGTGTGTTTGATATCCTAGTTTGAAATATAAATACATCAAAGGAAAAGACGAGGCTGTCCTCCCTTCGTCTCAACCATGCCTGGCCCAGGGCGCACCAACCTCGCAGTCAAGCAAGCCGCCCTGCAGTGAGCTCCTGTCAGGAGCGGCCAGGGCCCAGGACGAACCTCTCCTTGTGCCACATGTAAACCAGTCTTGGCCGGCCCACTCCCAGCCTGCACACGAGTTCCTGAAATCATGGTCCACCTGTGAACTTACCCCTGATCTTTGGGTTAATCAGAAAACAGGAAAACTGGCTCCAGAAACAAAATGGATTATCCACCCCCCCGCACCCGCCAGGGGCCTGTGACGGAGATTCTTGAGGACAATGAATCATAACCGATGGCTTTCTCTGTGTGATTGTTTACACCTCCTCTCCAGATACTTTCTGGCTTCCTCAGTTCTACTTAGCAGACACACTTAGCTCGTCTCTGGCCCCATGCAGGCTTGGATGCCAGGATGTGTCTTCTTCTCTTCTTGGGAGCCATGCTAGGCCCTGCATTAGGAGAGCAGGAGCGCCCGCTTCCCCACACCCGCCACAACTCCCTTGTCTCCCTCCCTCTCTATCTCATCCATAGGGCAAGGATGTCAGCCAGAATACCCTCATAGTCCCACTTCCATAGCTCTTTCTATTGGAAGCACTCATTTGGCCACTAATTACTAAAAAACGCAATTGCCTTCATTATTCTCTGACGCTTATCCTCCTAATTTGTATCCCCTCTGAAGGTAGAACCCACGTGGACATACTCTGATCTGCCATGGAATCCATGATACCGTTAGTGTCCAGGCAGATGCTTAATCCACAGGCCTGGAACACAGTGAGCACAGGCACTCAATGCATGGGGATGGAATGCCCACCTGCTCAGTGAGAGCGTCAAGGAGAAGAAACGACATCATGTGACAGACATATGGAGCCAAGCAAGCTTGAGAACAAGACTAAATTGAAGAGGTCCTTGCTTGGTCATAAAACATCAGGGCCACAAAGCCAGCGATCCCTAGTCTAAGGCGAGGCACATCAGTTACTGGGGGAGAATACAGAAAAGGCGTGCTTTCCGTGTACCTGCCATTATGCTTGCGCCCAGCCTTTGCAAGTCGGTACTCAGGCAGATGTGTGTGCCTCCTGGTCTTTCTAGACAGTGTTCCCAGCACCTCATCAACAATGTCCACAATATCAGAAGTTCTTATCCAATATTCACATCTACTGTTCTGTCAGTGGTAGCGTGTGGGAATAGATAGGAACTGTGAGCAATCAGACACACACTACTCATTGCCAGCTCACCAACGTCAGGCCTGGGGCCCTCGTAAGAGCCCAGAAGGAAGGCTGATTTGTTTTCAACCTTTAATATCATCTGTTCATAAAACTAGAGAAGAACCTTCTAGAAGAACCTACCTTTTGCCCTTAGCTCATCCTCTAGTTTCACCCATGCTGTACTGGCTTGCTTACACTGTAATAGTTCAGTGCTTCTTTCTTCTTCCACAGGCACCAAAGGCAATCAGCATCTGGCACCCATACCTCTCCCTTGACCCTCAGAAGGCTTACAGGGACATGCTGACAGGTGCGTGCTCTGGGTTAGCAATTCCTACTCTCTGGCTTCATGCACCCACAAAACGGGAGATAGAAGAATGTTAAGCTAAATCTCAAAAGAACCACAAAGGCTTTTCTCTTGTGCCATCTCTTTTTCCAGAGAGGGTCCCTGGGACATCTGACTACCCATCAGGTCCAGTGTTTCAGGAGAAGAGTGGGGATCTGAGCTCTTGGCCTCAGTGCATATCAACCACAGTTAAGACCATGGAGCCAGGGACTGGCTGATGTGACAGCAAATTTAAGTGGTCACCTCACTCAAGAAGATCTATTTGCAGGGTGAAACCAAGCAAGGACCCAGAGAAGTACGCAAGGGAACTCACTTCTTCCTCTTCTATACCAGTCAGGTCCCAGAAGTAGCCCAGCCGCATCTGTAACCTCTTCCAGTTTTCCAGAAACATGGTAGCTTAAAGAAAAAGAAAAAATTCTATTAAATATTGAATTTTGAGTACCCTTTGGGATCACCAATGGAAGTAGAGGATAAACTTAAGAGATTTCAAATCTAGGGACTCTCTTTAAAGAACTTATTCCCTTCCTCTTACTTCTAACTGGAACTGCTCCAACTAGTCCCCATCCTTGAGAGTCCAACAGATATACGTAAAGGGAGACACACCAGCACACACGCAGCATGCACCTCTCCCTACTTCTAGGTCATGAGAAGAGGCCAAACAGTGATCTCAAGAAATGAAGGAAGGATGGAAGGATGAAGACAACAAGAACAGGAGGGTCTGTAGTCTTTTTGGACAAAGCTCATCTTCTCTACATATACCTTCTTTCCTCCTGCACCTTCTTCAGTGTTCTCACTCATTTTATCCCATCTTTCTGTCTCCAGCACCACTTCCCTTCCCTTGGCCCCAACTATCCCATCCTGAGGTTCTGTAACAGCCGCCTCATAGCTCCACCTGACTTCCGAGCCCGCCTGCACGTGGCTGACGGAGAGCTCTCCCCTACAGGGCATTCACCCAGGCCTCTACTTGTTTAGGAAGTAGCTGCTGAGTGTCTCCCATCCCCACGCGGTCAGTCTGCTCCACCCAAAGCCCCTCGAAGGGTCACGCCAACGTGCTCCGGGCAGAGCCAGCACCCTCCACTCAACAGCCACGGCTCGTTACCCCTGGACCGACACCTCCTCTGGAGCCTGCTGATGGACCATATGGACCCACTCTTTTGAAAACTGAAACTAAGCGACACAAAGAGAAGCAAAACTGGGATGAACCATGCAGCACCTGAAAGGGCCAGGATTCCAGAGAGTTCCCCCAGCTCCAGTTCCCGGAGGCCTGGCTCCCTTTTGTTACCCGCATCCAGGAGCTAGCTTCTGGCTTTCTTACAACATCTCTCTTGTTCTTTGAGCAAGCTGGACTAAATTTCCAAACCTGCAAAAAGAACTGGGCCTGACTAAGGTATCTGCAATATACAAAACAGCCTTCTAGACATCATGAGGGAGATTCGGTGACTCTGCTGTGGATTTTGCTCTCAAACTGTTGACAGTCTATGGGGAGGGGCTGTAAATAGCTACCATACAAGGCATGAAGTGCTCAGAGCCTTAAGAATGGCCCAGTGGAGAGCTGTGGGTATGCAGCCGAGGGAGTGCTGGCTGCCCGAGAAGCCATCTGAGCTGAGTCTTGAAGAACCATGGCATTTGGGCAGTGAAGAAGGGGCGGGGAGAGGGAGAATGCCAACACTCCCTCATCTAGACTTTCAATGCCTCCTTACCTTCCAAGTTCTTCTCTCTGGACGGGCAGACCCCTCTGTCTAAAGCCATTCCCTTGCTCTGTCAACACACAACCTCATACCTGGGTTGCTGCTAACGTCACCTCCTCAAGTCCTGCAAACTGGCCTGCGCCCCTCTGCTGCCCTCCACGGGCTACCCTCATCCTTTCCTGACCCACTCAGCTGGAGGCACCCTCTCCTCCCCGCTCCTACTGTCCTCAGGTGCTTCCTGGAAAGGAAGGGAAGGGACACTCCTTGAGGCCACCCCCGCACGCACCTCAACACCACCCACAGGAAAAGCCTGGACACCCTTCACCACGTGCCGCGCCGCCCTGTTGCCTGCAACTCGGGTCTGCGGTGGAGTAACAGGGCTGTAAACTTCCTAAGCTCTGGGCTGCCTGTTTGCCCCGGGCTCAGCACAGAGCCAAGCGGAACAGACACCTGCAGGCCAGCTGAATGGGCAGTTGCTAGAAGCTCCATTTGTTTGACTTGGCGCTACGTTACAGTGTACAGATTCATAGGGTTTCTCCTGGGGATCTGCAGCTTTTCAGCGTAAGTACGTCCTGACCTCCCAACACTGGCACAGGCCTGGGGATGTTCTGGGGACAAGGTGGGGAAGAAGGCATCCCTCCTTTTCCTAGGCTCTTCTCAGTGCCTGAGGAGATCTCGGCATACAGCAGGGTCCACAGTGCTTCCTGACTGTGATCTCTATGAAGAAGAGAAGTCAGAGCATGGGAACAGAGGAGAGGGGCAGAGAAGTCACTGCAGAGGGGTCATGAGGACGAGGGAGGCCCATCACAACGAGGAAGAGCAGCTCACACCTCCTGGTGTATGTTCCCTGCCAGGCACTATGCCAAGTGCTCTGCACACAGATCTCCCTCACTTGTCCCAAAAACACTGTGGGGTAAGAACTCCTTCACCCATCTCACAGATGAGCAGGGTGATGCCCAAAGGTTAAGAAGCTTGCCCCAGGCACCTGGCACATTGGTTGAGAGTGCTGACTTTTGTGACACGGAGCTAGATCCACATTGTCTTGCCATGGACCCCCAGCTGGCAAGGAGCAGGACTGAGACACGCAACTAGGACCTGCCTGCTCCCTAAGCCAATGCCCTTAACTTCTCTTCAGAACAGGGTTCAGGAACCCTCGCACTTTACTTCCCTTTTCAGTGAGGCTTCCAGAGTTCCCTGGAGTCTGAAGCCGAACCACAGAGGAACTCGGCCTGAAGACCCCACAGACCCAGGCCCTGCTGGCCAGCACCTCAGTGGGCCCCACTCCTGCTCCACTGACAGACCATCTCTCTGCAGAGAACCACTTCTCCCCAGCCTTCCTCCTGGCAGGCTGTGCCCCAGCCCAGGCCCACCCAGCACAGCACCACTGATCATAATAATCATGGTAATGAGAGGCAGTACTGTTATTTTTCAGTGTAATTTGCAGGCAATTGTGCCCAGCGGCTCTTGGCTGCTGTGACCAAATACACAATCACGTAAAACTCAGCAAGACTGTTAAAAAACACAACTGAACCCCACGCTATGCCAGGAAGCTCTGACGCATCCCACCCTCCATGCTTTTCCTGTGCTGCCACATGAGGGGGAGGGAGGGAGAAGGGCAGGGGTGGGGGCAGTAAATGATCGCAGATCCCAGGGGCTGGGAGGCATCTGCTAATTACAGCTATCGAGGAAAGAGAAGAGGTAGTTGTTCGGGCTTGAGAGTGGCCAAGTACAACTGAAAACCCAGTTTCTCTATAACAAGGAATTACACATCCCAGGAAAGTCCACAAGGGATCATGGGCCCAGTGCCATTAAGCTTTAGCTACTCAGTCATGGGAATCTCTTAAGACAAATGAATGGCAATTAGGATTGCAATATATCAAAAACTGAACGTGTATTCCGGGTTCCAAATCAGTTCCAATGGATGCCCTGCTTGATAAGGAGACACAGAGCTGCTGCCTAACACTCCTAGGCAACAAGCTCCAGCTCCAGCTTGTTCTACTGAACCCCTCCTGTGAACAATTCCAGGGCCCCATGGTGACAAGCGCCACTTCCTCCTACTCCCTGCCCCTACTTCTGTGGGCTGACTTCTGGCCATGTATCCCTGGGCAGGGGCAATTCCACCAGAGAACAGAGAATAGAGTGTCCCCTGGAAATGTTCCCTGGTGGCCTAGTAATATGGCAATCTTTCCACTCTGGTTCTATCTCCACCCAAGGAGAGGTCCCTGATGGGAACAAAGAAAGCTTGTATTAGTACTCTCAGCACTACTAAGAATGGACGTCTCCCTTCTCCCTCTCTCTTCTTCACACTTTCAGGAATGTGTGACTCATGGTCCCATCCTGGCATGTCCTCCAGGGCCCATAGAGTCAGTGATAATCAAGCATCCTTTGCAGTGGGATCACAGCCCTGCTATTCAGTGATCCAAAGGGGAAACAAAGGGCCTGCATATCCAATGAGGAGTAAAAAGTGAAAGTCAGGTGGCTACTCAAGATGGGCTGAAACATGTTGACTTTGTTCCTTGTATGATACTCATGGGTATGTCTTCTTGGAAAGGTCCAGTTACCACAGGGGTTATTATTCCAGGTTATTCCATTCACGTTTGTGAAAAGAAATGTGTGTGTGTGTGTGTGTGTGTGTGTGTGTGTGTGTGTTTATGGTCAGATGGCTATGGCCCAGAAAAAGTTTATTACCCTAATACTCTGGGGGTAAAGGGAGGAGAAGGAAAATGAAGGAACTATCTGTTCTTTCCTTCACAAATCCCTTTGGTGGAAATACTGAAAACACTACTCTGGCATTAAGTAAAATCTCTACTGTCTGTGTTCATGGTGTCCTGGAAATTGCACAGAACCTGCAGTCAGGAGATCAGGTTTGGATCCACTTCCTCTACCAGTGAACTCTGCGGCCATGGCAGTCTCCCAACCCCCTCTGAGTGTTACAGTGACTACCTATGACTACGTATCTTAGTAGAGATAGCTAGAATGCCTTATGGGTGAGCTAGGGATTTGCATTGGTTCAAATTCTGAATAAAGCATACATGAGATTAATACAAGACTAACATCCTCTAATTTTTTAAAAAATATATAAAGCCAAGGAGGATGGTCTTAGTTCTGTTCACAAACAGAAGTAAAAGAGAGAAAGCTATTGTCCCTAAAATACTTCTTGAGATATAAGCACTAAAAGACATAAATCAAAGGATACGGACTTCAGAGCACGGTCACTGTACCCATTTAAAGGCATCAGCAAAATAAGCAAGGTTCATGATAACTGCTTACCCCACAGAGCCATGAAGATGGAGAAGAAGACGGTGGCAGGGTTGTCAAATAGGTGGCTCGCCTTTGCCGTACCACAGGCTGAGCTGAGGTTCCAGTAATCACAGGACTTGTCACAGAGGGGACACATGGTGAAGGCATTCTGCTGGTCACACATTTCTTTGCTGCAGTAGAGAGAGGCTGCTGGGTCAAGAGGACATCAAGCCGGACCCACCCCAAGAAAATCACCCCAAGAACATCTCCCACTTCCAAGTCCATGGCTGAGCTGATCAACTCCCACAGCAAGGTGTGTTAAAGACGTTGGAATCGGACCCTTTACCATGAGAGCATTATTCCTGTATTTTTATCAATGAAGTGGGTGGTCAACATCTGAGGTACAGATCCCCTGTCACTAGGAGTGTCCTAACAGAAGATCAGTGAGCATACGTCAGAGATATTGTACATTACATGGTGCTTTATAAAGTTCCTTCAAAATGTTTTGAGTCTAAGAGGTTGGTGGGGAGCACCAACAACTAATTCCTAGTCACTTGTCAGAAGTTAGATTTCCCCCTCGTCATGCCTGTGCTTACAGGCGGTCTTCTTAAAGCCTACTGGCTGCCTCACAATGTGTGAGACCTGGTCACAAGGAGAAGAAAATACAAGTGTGTGGTTGAATCAACACAAGCTCTTACTTACAAGCCATGTGAAGAAGAATGGAGTCAGAGCTGGGTTGGAAGCCCCTTCCTAAGTACATCGGGGCATGACCCTTTGTAGAAGGGGGATTAATAACCTCAGTCTAATAAGAATGATCTAAACCCTGAAATGGGATGAGGGGGAATGGAAGAATAAAGTAAATTCTTCCAAAGCCTAGGTTCTATGATACTTACATAGAGAAGCATGAGTCAAAAAAAACATTAGCTATATTCTCACCTATTCTCAGTATATTTCTATTTAGCAGACAAACGAATATAGTTGAAATTCCATTCACTCTTTAGGTGATTAGCTAGATCCAATAAATTCAGGCTTATATGAATGCTTGCAGATAAGAACCAAAGAACCACCAGCCCTAATTGGTTTCCCTAGTGTCCCTCCACACTACATATTGGTAGGAAAATGAATGAACTCATCACTCTGGTGTGTAATATTTCCCCAGGGGAATGGGTCGATGGTTAAGCTCATTGTTTGGGGGAACGGGGTGGAGAACTCAAGATTTCACAAAAATGAAGCATTGGCTGTTCTCACAGAACAGCTGTGAGACACAGTCTCACGTACTGTGAGGAGACACACTCATGAGGAGGCAAGGGTCCTACACTGAAAACCGCCACTGTGTTTCCTTTGGAAAGCGGCAGCAGAGGGCACTACAGAGCATGGCTGACAGGTGGGAGGCCATTGTCAGGGTCAGCCAGCTGGTACCCTATGTGCTACAGCAAGTGCTTAGATGAAAACCATAAATCAAGCAGTGCCTGGGTCCTGCTCCACTTCATTAAGAAGATGAAGGGTTTTACTGAGGGCTATCACTGTCTATCAAGTCCCGGCTTTCAGACTTGTTTTTAATGAACTATTAAGCCCACAGCAAGGAAAGGCCTTCTGCATGAGAGAATGGAAACTCTACGTCTCTGAGAGTAAATCCTCGTTCCTCCACTAACTTGCTGCTAAGCTCCCCACTGGCAAGTGTCAATACCAGTGACTCATTCACAACGACAATATTAGTAGGAACATCTTAATAATAACTTCAGCCCTGCTGGTTTCACTTGGGCACATTCTTAATGGGTAACCAGACAGCAAGATTTATTCTAAGTCTTCGGGGTCAGATGAGTGACCGCTGGATCTCTGAGGAGGAGTCACTACTTTCTGAGAGGAGAGTCCCTCCCCTCTTAGGAAACAGATTCACACAGAAACCTGTTGGTCTGTATAAATTAGAGTAAGGAGCTGTGCTTTTAACCGTGTCTGAGGACATGTAAGCTTCTCAGTCTTGCCCTTCAAATATGTGTGTCAGGAATAGCACTTTGTTGTTTGGGGCTTTTTTTTTTTTTAAACACATAGACTTGAGGAAGGGATCATCGCTAACCAACTTAATCCTAATCAAAGCTAGTCAATGCTAAAAGGTCAGGAATGAAAAAGTGTTAGTAACCAGCTACCAAAGTCCAGAGCACTTGGAAACGTAAGAGCTGCTTCAGTTTATTGGCTTTACAATGGGAGGACGGTCAACTATCAACCATTTGTACAAAATGGCGCTGCGGTCACATGGATACTCCCCAAATCATTTAAACTTGAAGTCAGAATGCTTCAGAGCTATTCGGGTGTTCTGTTTGATGTAAGCAATCTGAACAGAATTCTGGAGAAATTCTTCCTCGGGGCGGTATTAAAATGACTTTGTGGTTGCTTCTTGGCCTTTTGGCTAAGATCAAGTGTAAAACAACTTTGCGTTCTCGGAGAGAGGCTGCCTCTCTAGAGAAGGCTGCGAAGAGAAGCAGAAAGGTGAGGGAAGCTCAGCTAGAACTGAAATCGCATCTGGGTTACTCACTAGCTGCATCATCTGCGGATTTCTAGTTAGAAGCAACTGTAGCTATAAACCGAATGCTGTAGTTCTTCAGTCTATCATTTTCTCTAGAAAGCACGAGAAGGTTGATAAATGGCCGACAAGAGCTGAACCAGGACCCCAAAGTGAGTGGTGTCCTTAATCATTAACTCATTGCTCATAAGTGAGGTGATACAGGGCCATGCTTGCACAAAGGGAGAAAGTGCAACATAGGAATTATTCTAGAAATTTAGACACAGCATCTGCTATCAAGGTTTCAGACTAAGGCAACCATTTTTTTTTTCCCAACATGGTTTAGATCAATCAGCGCTTTTTTTTAGTTTTTTTTTTCTTAATCCTCTAGCCTTTCCTACCCATGTAAGCCAATGCCTAATAAATGGAACCAATCCTTTGGTAAGTAAAGTTCTATAGATGTATCATGCACATATGGAATTATTACTCATAAATGATATTTGTATTCATATATCAAAGTTGCTGGTGATAAAAGGTACCATTTAAAGTTCCACATAATGTAAATTTTCTGCTTTTGATATTGTCCTAAAGTTATATGAGACATAACCACTAGAGAAAATTGGATGAAGGGTACAGTGGACCCCTTTGTACTATCTTCCTATTAATCTATAATGCTTATAAAATAGAACATTTTAAAAAATGATACATAGATAATAAATTCCAGGCTTAATGTCAAAATCAGAAACCTCTAAAGTAATCCCAGGAATGGTACAAGTTTTTAATCATGCTTAGGTGTGCCTGACAGACACAGAACACAGAAGAGTATAAATTTGTTTAGATTCAGTATTGGGATTTAAAGACTATTCTTTTATTGATAGGGAGTGGTATTTTATGAGTTTTCGTCAAGCCCACTGAGCTTGGATTTTTGATGGCTATATAATTATGATTAAAGGGCAGTTCTTTTAAAAATTCTTCCTAATAACTTAAACAAGGAAGATGTAAATAACAGAAAAAAAAATCACACCCCACCCTGAGTTTGAAGAGCCAACAACCAAAATTTCAGCTTTAAAAACAGTCAACTTCAAACTTTTTTGACCATGAGCTATAGCTTAAAAATAATCTTTTCCATCAGATTCCAGCATGCGAATACAAACATTCTCTCTCTCTCCCCACCATAAATATATTTATATAGCTAAATAAAATCTCACGAAACAATACCTATTACTTTCTTCTTGTGATGAATACTAATATTGTATTTCATTCCACTCTATCCTATTTTAGCTCATTTAAAAGACAACCATTCAGGGGTGCCTGGGTGGCTCAGTTGGTTAAGCTACTGCCTCTGGCTCAGGTCATGATCCTGGAGTCCTGGGATCAAGTCCCATATCAAGCTCCCTGATGAGCGGGGAGTCTGTTTCTCCTTCTGACCTCTCCCCTCTCATGCTCTCTCTCTCCTTCTCTCTCTCTCAAATAAATAAATAAAATCTTTAAAAAAAAAAGACAACCATTAATCTGGTTCTCTAACCCCCTAATGGGTTGCTAGACATAGTGTGTGAAACATTACGCACTCTGACAGGTGAGGAGAGACATCTGCAGTGATAATGGTCACGTTTTACATCCACGTATACCTGCATGTACATGACTGCATGTGTACTGATATGTATTTCTCAGTACATGCAGACCATGGTCATTTCCAGCTACACGGTCCCTGTCATATGTATTCCCATATGGGGAACCAAGGCACAAGTTCTAAATCCCAATGTAAACAAGCACACCGATGGCCCACCCTCTACCCTGGCACTAGCTCTCTACACACAGTGGAGTTTTCCCATGTGGATCAACCTGAGGCCCCGCTCTCTAGGGATAAAACTGGGCAAGAGAAACATGGGAGCCATGTTTTCTGAGAAGGTACCAGGCAAGACCAGTTGAAACTGCTTGGCTGCCAAGGACGAAATGAGCCTTCTGGGAGATGTCACATCTCAGGGGGAAAGGGGGCAGTTGAGGTCAAGTTGTAACCCTGACAATTACTAGTTGCTGAAGTTGGACATGTTATATGACTGTAGCATCAATTTTTCCACCTCTGTTAGGTGACAATAATACCAATCTAACAGGTTACAACCATGATCTCTACAGGATCAAAGAAACTGATACCTGAGAAACACCCAGCCCCATGCCTGGCACAAGGAAGGCATTTGGTAAGTATTAGTTTTTCCCTCATGCTAGATGGCCTGAGGAAGGCAAAACCTCCATCACATTTGTCGTGTCCTGGTCCCAGAATCCCCAGTCAAAACACTGGGCAGTTGGTACCAGGGTTTTACACATAGAAATATCCAAACCCTTGTTTCTTACACTAAGTTATCTAGCTTTAAGTATCCAGCTTTAAGTATTTAAGTATTTAAGTAGGTCTAAGTATTGGCCATTGGTGAAACCCTTTCCTCAAAGAAGCCCAGCTCTTGGTCCTTTCTTCAGGACACCCTTTACTTCTTCCAACTCTAGTGGACACCCAGTCTGCCCAGTGTCCTCATCTACCGGGCTACTGAGGGAACATCCTGTTGGTAAAGAGTGATCCAGCCCCACAGCCATGACTATGGGCCCAGGGCCTCCACCCTAATCCAAAATGAGCCAACGGGGCTTTTGGAAACAATTAAAGAGAAAGCTCTAAAATACAAGTTCCATGAGCTATTAATAGGAATGTTTACATCCAATGGAGAAAATCTGCAGTGAAACAAATACAAGAAAAAACCAGCGATGGGAGATAAACAGGAGTCCCTACTTCCACTGGCCCCTAGGCTAGCCATACACCTGCCACTGTGTTCCCTGACACAACCCAGAATCCTTCTAATAAATTCCTTTTTTTTTTTTTTTTTTGCTTCAGCTAGTTCATATTGCATTTCCATCACTTGCAACTGAAAAAGTATTAAAATACATTAATCACGCTTTGGTTTTTGAGGACAGTGCTGAAGATGGCAAGAGATTTAAATGCCAAATGTAAGTTAACTGTCACTTGTACTTTATTTCCACATATGTTGATTCCTCCAACAATTATTTATTAATATTTTACTATGTGCCAAACATCATCTCCTGAATCCTTACAACATCACAAGGTACGTGTTATTATCACTATTTACAGCCAAGGGAAGGAAGACCTGGGGAGTGAACTATCCAGTCCTATAGCTAATATGTAATGCTCTCCATCCTAAAGGATGCTATTTTTGTGTGTGTGAGAGAGAAAGAGAAAGAGAGGAGAGAGCATGAGTGGTGTTGGGGGGACAGTAAGGGAGAGAGAGAGAATTTGAAGTAGGCTGCACACCTAGCATGGAGCTGGACATGGGGCTTGATTTCGTGACCCTGAGATCATGGCCTGAGCCAAAATCAAGTCAGACGCTTAACCAACTAAGCCACCCGGCAGCCCAAGTGTGCTATTTTTAAGTGCTTATATTCTTTGTAGGCTCTCTTTTCACCGTAAGGACCAGCCTTTGTTCCATCTCTTGGCTCTCCAAGAGCCCCACCACGGGGCCTGTCACCTGCAGTTTCTGACTTCCTGAACCAGAGGTTGAGCCCCCCTCAGTTCCAGAGCTGCCTGCTTCTATGGATAGCCTCACAGCATTTTACCCCAACAGTGTTTGACCATATCGACATGTAATCTCTATCCAATGCCACTCAACGTTTCCCGCCTCAGGTCGTAGGAGAAACCAGAGAAAAAAGTTGTGAAGTTGAGAGGAAAATGCATTTCTCAGGCTTGGGTTTTTTCATCAGGTAGAATCCACTTGCCCACATCAGCCTCTAGCCCTGGAGAAGAGCTTAACTAGGAAAGGAAGGGAGCCATCCCCAGCAGGCTCTGAAGCCATTCCCAGACTCTGTAGTTCCCAGATCTGTCTCTGGAGGGAGGTTACGTGTGTGGTAAGGGGAGGAGAGAATAGAGGGTGAGGACTTTGGAAGGAAGCGTGTGAACTGTACTTGCAACTGGGATGAAACTCCAAAGTACTGCCCTGTGGGAACTGAGGCTTTTTCTTTAAAAACATCTCACCTGGGAATATCTTCTTCAATTGTTGCACATCCATAAAGAAACACGATCACTCCAATTACAGAAGATGGAATGAGAAATGATGTATATAACCCCAGCCAGGCAAAATACAGTCCAATTTTTTCTCCAAAATACTTTCTGAAAAAGAAAGAAAATTGCAACACATATTAAGAACACCATATACTTCCTCCATTTCTGTTTGTTCTAAACCTGACAATGGGTCAGCATAAATAAAAAGAGATGGAAGTTAGATGGCGCAAGAGGGACCTTGGCACAAAGAACTGGTCTCTTCCACTATGAATTACATTCCCTGGGAAACACACACACACACACACACACACACACACACACACACCAGGGAATCCTGGCTATTCACGTGAAATAGTCCCAAGAAGGAATCCAGCCCTAACAGCAAACTGAAAATAGGCCATACATTTTGGCATCTTTACCAGACAAACATGAGTAACACAACATCACCTCAAGAGTACCGTAACCCATAGAAAAATACCTTTTCAAAACTTTGCTATGTGACTAAAACACACAAACAGGCGGGCACACATACTTATGTATACAAACCATAAAACTCAGAAAAATGACTAGAAAAATTTTGGTGAAATATTAGCAATGGTTTCCTTAGCTGATGGGATTATGGGTGGGTTTTATTTCTTTATTTTTTACCTTTCTGCATTTTTTAAACTCTCTACTTTGTTAATGAATTAATTTTATAATAATAAAATTCTTTTAAAGAGAAAATTAACAAGCCATTATCTTTTTTGATCCCCAGGTCAGGAAGTTAGTAAGTTGTCACACTGTCTCTAAAAAGGAATTTTTCTTTTAAATAACTATTGGTGATAGGTACCTGAGTAGAAAAATACAAACCACAGAGAAATCGTGTATTTTCTTTCCCAAGAGGCTATGACATAAAACACAGGAGGGAAATGGGAGTGCAGCCCACTCTTTGATGTGAGGACAAAAGAATAAGAACAGTGAGTTGAATCTATATGTCCACTACCAAAGGGGCTGCTCTCACCTAGGATTCACACAATGGCAAGATAATGTGGCTTCCACCCTAACAACAAGAGAAGTCGAGATAATCTGTGACATTAAACTTTCCTTGAACCCATCATAGAGTGGAGACTACAAGGTAATCATGTGAAGTGAATATTTTTTTAAAAAGTGACCAGTACCTCCAAGGAAAATGGGACATGCAAACACTTTCAGATTTGGCAGACCACAGGAGGAAAAGGCAGTACAAAGAAAAAGATATAATCTTGTAAATTCTGAAAGGCTGAGTATAGGTTAGCATGATACGTTAGAATAACTGGGAGCTCCAGACACAAGAGGGGGTTGCAGTCATTCATAAGATCCCAGCCAATGACCACCATCTGGTACTCAAAAGGAGGGTAACAGGCAACATAGGAAACTGGAAAGGGCCTCTTTATTTGCAGAGGGGCATGGAAGCACACCCATCTCCCAAGACCATCTCTCATTCAAATCACTGAGTGATAAGGATCAGCAGTCTGCTCTAGGGGAGGGGCGGGACAGAGGATAATATTCTAGGGTCTACCATATATATAACTGAAGTCCCAGGAAGATTAAGAGAAAGAAGACAAGAAATATCTGAATGGATTATGGCTAAAAAATTTCCCAAAATTAATCAAAAACAACAAAATATAGATCTAAGAACCTCAGAAAACCCCAACCAGAGTAAATATAAAAACAAAAACAGAAACTTATACACCGAGACATATCATAATCAAATCTGAAAAACAAAGATAGAAAATCTTTAATTAAGCTGGGGTGGGGGTGAGGCTTTGCTGGGGAGGGAAAGATGGGAAAGGGAGGATATTATATGCAAAGGTACAAAGGTAAGACTTACAGCCAATTTCTTGGCAGAAACTATGTAAGCCAGAAGATAATAGGTTGACAACCTTAAAGTATGGAAAGGGGGGGGGTGGTCAACCCAGAATACTATATGAAACAGTGCTCCCATGGGAATAAAACTAGTTCTTTGGAAGCCAAAAACTATCTTAGGTATTACAGTGTTTTTAGGTCTCCAATGGGCCACAGAACATAAAGAGATATACAGATATATGGGGTATTAAAATTTCATGGAAGAAAGCAATAATAGAAAAAAGGCAGAGAAACATTGGTAAAAATCAAAAATTGTGATGATGTCTTATGGAGTTTATAACATATATAGGAGTAGGAGAACAACAGCACCTATGATAGGAGAGAGGAAACTGAGAAATAGTGTTGGAATGCCCTTACCCAGGGTGTGAAATGGTATAATATTATTTTAAAGTAGAATGTGGTAAGTTAAAGAAGGATTCTATAAGCCCTAGAGCAACCATTGAATTTTAAAAATAGGTAATAATTAACAGACCAATATTGGAGATGAAATGGAACCATAAAATATACTCATTTGCAAAGAAGTCATGAAAAGAGGAAAAACAGAAAGAAACTATAGACAAAACAAATAGAAAACAAATAGTAAGGTGGTAGTTTTAAAACATAAATACATTATACAATGGAGTATTATGCTCCATCAGAAAGGATGAATACCCAACTTTTGTATCAACATGGATGGGACTGGAGGAGATTATGCTAAGTGAAATAAGTCAAGCAGAGAGAGTCAATTTTATATGGCTTCACTTACTTGTGGAGCATAAGGAATACATGGAAGATACTGGGAGATGGAGAGGAGAAGTGCGTTGGGGAAATCGGATGGGGAGATGAACCATGAGAGACTGTGGACTCTGAGAAACAAACTGAGAGTTTTGGAGGGGAGGGGAGTGGAGGGTTGGGTGAGCCTGGTGGTGAGTATTAAGGAGGGCGCATATTGCATGGAGCACTGGGTCTGGTGCATAAACAATGTATCTTGGAACACTGAAAAAAATAAAATTTAATTTAAAAATATATATAAATACATTAATGATAACAAATGTAAGCATACAAGTATATGTGCTGCCGAAGCGAGCACCAAATGTAAGCATACAAGAAACCCACTTTTATTATAAAGGCATATATGGAAGAAAAGTAAAAAAATATATATCATACAATAAGGAATCAAAAGGAAGCTGGGACATACAAAGACTTCTGAACAAAGAACATTACCTGGGATAAAGAAGCAGACCAATTAATGATAATATGGTAAACTCATTAAGAAGGCCTGATAATCCTAAATGCATACAGTAAAATGTACAGATCAGCTGCATACATCAAAATACATACAATAAAAACTGAGAGAACTAAAAGGATGATAGACAAATTCTCAAGTATAAACTGGAGACATCAACACTTCCCTCTCAAGTAATGGAGAGAACAAGGAGACATAAAAAATCAGTAAGGACATAGAAGTCACTACAAACCAACTTGACCTAATTGACATGTATAGAATCATCTACTAAACAGCAGAAAATACATTCTTTCCAATACACATTCAACAAGATGGTCCATATTCTGAGCTATAAAGCTAATCTAACAAATCTAAAGGTATTGAAGTAATGAAATTTTATTCTCTGAGCACAATTAAGTTAAACTAAAAATCAACAGCAGAAAGATACCTGAAAATATCTATAAATACTTGGAAATTAAACAACACCCATCCAAATAACCCAAAGAAAGGTCAATGAAGAAATAAAAAGGGAAATTAGAAAGTAGTTTCAATTGAGTGAAAAGGAAAACACATTACCAAAAGTTGTAGAATGCCATTAAAACAATACTTAGAAACTTATAGCATTGAATATTTGTACTAACATAAGAAAGCTCTGAATCAATCATCTAAGCTTTCACTTCTACTAGAAAAAGAAGAACAAATTCAATCCAAAGCAAACAGAAGGAAAGAAATAATAAAGTGGGGAGCAGAGATCAGTGAAAATGAAAACAGAAAAAACATAAAGAAAGTCCATGAAACCAAAAGCTGGTTGTTTGACAGGATCCATAAAATTGATAAATGTTAGTCAGACTAATCAAGAAAATGAAAGACAAAACACAAATTACCAACTTGGGGACTGATAAAAGGGACATCACTACAGTTCTTATTTCCATGATCATGGGATACTATTAGCTGCCCCCTCATGGGTGCTCATTTTGCCTTCCCCTCCAGGCTACATTGCCTACCTCTGGAAGAAGAGTGGGGAACGGGAAGATAGGAGAGACATAAGACATAACAAACACAAACTGTCCTAGTGCACTTGTCTTGATCGTCTTATTTAACTCCACTTTTAATTCTCACGACATCTTTTCCAGGTGAGGAAACAGAAGCTCTTTGGATAAACAGACGTGTCCAAGGTCACATGGCTAGTGGATGGCAAAGCAAGCACTTGTTCCCTTGGCATTTGACCCCTCCACGTGCTCTTGCCAGGATAACAACAGCAGTCATAGGGACTGAAATTTATTGAGGGCTGATTCTTTGCCAGGCTCTGTTCTAAGAAGATTCTAAATATTGTCTCGTTTTTTTTTTTAGTCCCCACAACTCTATGAGGTAGTATGCTATTATCTTCCAGTTAGAAATGAAGAAACTGATGGACAAAAATAGTAACCCAAGGTCACATGGCTGGGAAGAAAGCAGAGACAAGATTCAAATTCAGTGAGGCTAACTGAGATTCCAGCTCTCAAGATTCCTCCACAGTATACTGACTTCTAGGAGGGACTTAGGGAAGGGAAGGAAATGGCTGGGCAGGGGACATACCCAGGGAAAGTTTGCTGAGTTAGAGAAAGACAGATCATAGCTACCTATTCATCCTCCATCCCCTGCCATGTTCTCATGTTTTTTCCAGCTCTGAAACCAGACCACCAAAGCATCCCATCTGAGGCACTCAGCCATTCAGAGACAGAAGATTTCCCTGACCAGTCTCTTAACCCATAAAATCTACAAATCTTTTCTCCTGTTGCTTCCCAGGTTTATGCTTAAGGAGCTGATCTAGTAACTTAAACCTCACTGGGGTACTTCATCACTTCTTCCAGGAAAGGAATTACATTTCAAGCTTTATGGAAACAATGCCTTCACCCTTAAAGGAAGGGAGAGAATATTTTGAGGAGTTCTTTTAACTGTTCCACATAAGCAATTTACTCCTCTTTTTACCATAAAATCATCAATGGCCAGAAAGGTAGATGGGAAGCCTGAACACAGAGCCCACATACCTTGCAAAGGAAGCGAGCAAGGTCAAAATCTATTAGGGTAAGAACAGATGAAACAAAGAAGGAAAAGGAGTCAGTTATGCCATTTAAGGGCAACAGTTTAGTTGTCAAAAATTCGGATGCCTTCAGGAACCAGGAAGGAAACATAAATGACCAAAGTAGGCCAAGCACGACCAATCATAGCATCTCCAGTTGTACATCTAAGCTTTCACTTCTTAGTGAAGGAGAGGGCTTATTTCTATCTACAGGGACCAGTAATACTTAACTCCAGCAGTCCTGGGAGACATGTGAGAAAACGGGACCAGCATTGCCAAATCCTACAATTTTCCAAGAAAAGCTGGAAATTTGTATTTCTCCTAATTTTTCAATGTTGGCAACTAATTCAACTGGGGGAAAAATGTACAGGCCAAACAAAAAATTCAAGGGCTGGACAATGTCTATGGGATATCAGCTGGTGCCCTCTCTGGTATAGCAGAGGTCCCAGAACAGGGGCTCTGGAGTGGGGAGAGCAGGCATGAATGTGCCCTCTGCTGTTTCCCACCTTGGGAAAGTCTTTCCACCTCTCTAAGCTTCATTTTTTTTCCATTTAAAAATATGTTAATGTGAAAATCAAATGAGCAAGGTCTAGGACACAATAAGCAAATAATAAATGTTAACCACTGCTGATGACACTTATTCTAAAAACCCACGTGATCTACTATATTAAAATGGAAAACTTCTGCTCCTCAAATGGTACTATTAGGTGAATAAAAAGACAAGGCCAAAGAATAGTTAAAAAAATATATTTGTATACATGGACTTGTATTTGGAATACATAAAGAACTTCTACAGATGAATAGGAATTAGGAATCCAACAGAAAAATAAGCAAAAGACTTTAAGGAACTCTTCATTAAAAAGATAACCAATTGGGATCCCTGTGTGGCTCAGTCATTTAAGCATCCAACTCTTGATTTCAACCCATGTCATGATCTCAAGGTTGTGAAATCAAGCTCTGTGATGGGCTCCATGTGCTTAAGATTCTCTTTCTCCCTTTCCCTCTGCCCCTCTCCCCCCAAAAAAGATACCCAATTGACCAATAAACATATGAAAATGAACTCAACTTTCCTCATCATCACATCATCAGGGAAAAGCAAATGAAATCACAAAACACTAAGTCTATATAGTCAAGAGAATGGTAAAAATGAAAAAGAGGGGAAATACCAAGTCTTGGCCAAATGTGTAGAAACCAGAAATGCTCCCACGGTGCAGGTGGCATGCATATTGGTAGATCTACTCTGGGAAAACTGATGGGTAATATCTACTACAGCTGAATGTGGGCATCCCCAATGATGCAACAACTCTCTTCCTAAGTATGTGCCCAACAGAAATGCATACATGCACATTGAGAGACACAGAACAGCAGCACTATCTATGATAGCCCCACACTAGAAACCCTATAAATGCCTATAAAACCCCATAAATGCCTACAAGCAATAAAATGGATAAATATGTTGTGTTATATTTGCCCAATGGAATGTTATACAGCAATGGGAATGAACACATTACAAGAACACGCAACAATATGGATAAATCTCATCAACACAACGTTGAGCAAAAGAAGTCACACACTAAAAACTATATATATTTAATTATTCTATTTATATTTATATAAAGTCAAAAACAAAACAGCTGTGCTAGAAGTCCAGATAGTAGTGTTAATCATATTCTTTCTTGATCTGGGTACTAGTTGTAGGGGTGTGTTCAGTTTGCAAAAATTCAGCAAATATCTTTCTATAGGTATATTATATTTTGATTTTAAATGGTTTCATTTTTAAATTTTTATTATTTTTTTTATTTGAGAGTAGTTGATACACTAAGCTACGTTAGTTTTAGGTGTAAAACAGTGATTCAACAAGTTTCAACATTATGCTATGCTCACCACAGTGTAGCTACCATCTGTCACCATACCATGCTATTACAATACCATTGACTATACCTTATGCTGTGTCTTTTATTCCTGTGACTTACTCAACTCATAACTGGAAGCAGGAGTTATGTAACCCATACCTCCAGCTTGGCTTCACTCATTTTGTGCACACTCCCACTAGCAACCATCAGTTTGCTTTCTGTGTTAACAGGTCTGATTCTGTTGTTTGTTTATTCTTTTTTTTTTTAGATTCCACATACAAGAGAAATCATATGGTACTTGTCTTTCTCAGTCTGACTTATTTTGATTATCATAATATCCTTTAGGTCCACCCCATGTTGTTGCAAATGGCAAAAATCTCATCCTTTTTAATGGTTATATAATATTCCATAATAAATCCCACACATACACACACACATATATATACCACATCTTCCTATCTATTTATCTATCAATGGACTCTTACACTGCTTCCATAGGTTGGCTACTATAAATAATCCTGCAAAAACATAGGGGTACATATGCCCTTTTGAATGAGTGTTTTCATTTTCTTTGGGTAAATACCCAGTAGTGAAATTTTTGGATCTTTTGGTATTTCTCTTTTTAATTTCTTGAGGAAACTCCATACTGTTGTTAACCCACAGTGGCTGCACCAGTTTGCATTCCCACCAACAGTGCACAAAGATTTCTTTTTCTCCACATCCTTGTCAGCACTTTTATTTCCTGTCTTTTTTATTTTAGCCATTCTGACAGGTGTGAGGTGATATCTCATTGTGGTTTTGATTTGCATTTCCCTGATGATTAGAGATGTTGAACATATTTTTGTGTGTCTTTTGGCCATTTGTATGTCTTCTTTGGAAAAAGATCTATTCGGTAACTCTGCCCATTTTTTGACTGGTTATTTATTGTTTTTTGCATTGTCTTTGGTCCTTATATATTTTGGATATTAACCCCTTATCAGATATATCATTTGCAAATATCTTCTCCCATTCAGTAGGTTGCTTTTTAGATCTAGCAATGGGTTCCTTCATTTTGCAAAAGCTTTTTATGTTGATGTAATGCCAATAGTTTATTTTTGCTTTTGTTTCCCTTGCCTTAAGAGACATGTCTAGAGTAATGTTACTAGGGTCAGTGTCAGAGAAATTACTGCCTGTGCTCTCTCCTAGAATTTTTATGGTTTTAGGTCTCACACTTAGGTCTTTAATCTATTTTGAGTCTATTTTTTATATGGTGTTAGAAAGTGGTCTAGTTTCATGTTTTTACATGAAGCTGTCCATTTTTCCCAGCACCATTTACTGAAGAGACTCTCTTTTCCCTCACTGCATATTCTTGCTCCTTTGCCATAAATTAACTGACCATATAATCATTAGTTTATTTCTGGGCTCTCTATTCTGTTCCATTCATCTATGTGTCTATTTTTGTGATTATACCATACTGTTTTGATTACTACAGCCTTGTACTATATATACTGAGATCTGGAATTGTGATACCTCAACTTTGTTTTTCTTTCTCATGACTGAAATGATCATTCACCACAATCAAATGGGATTTATTCTGAGGATGCAAGAACGGTTCAATATTTGCCAATCAACATGATACACCTCATCAACAAAATGAAGGATAAAAATCATATGATCATCCCACAGAATGGGAGAAGCTATTTGCAAATGACACTACAGACAAAGAGCTGATATCCAAGATCTATCAAGAACTCCTCAAAGTCAACACCAAAAAAACAGACAAGTCAAAAAATGGGCAGAAGACATGAGCAGACATTTTTCCAAAGAAGACATACAAATGGCTAACAGACACATGAAAACTGTTCATCATCATTAGGCATCAGGAAAATTCAAATCAAAACCACATTGATGGGGGAGGAGCACAAAGGTGCAGGAGTAAGAGACAAAATATCATCAGGTCACAGAATTTCAGCTAGATAGCTATCAAACCATCCTGAATACCAACAAACTCAACAGGAGACTGAAGAGAAGAAGAGCAGCAATTCTAGGAACAGAAAATCGACCACTTTCCAAAAGGTAGGACATGCAGAAAAGTGAATCCAAAGAGACGAGAAGATAGACCACAGGGGGAGGGGCCAGCTCCCGGCAAGCCAGTAGAGCAGCAGAGCATAAAATTGGAACTTTTAGAAGTCTGCTCTACTGAGGGACATCATTCCAGAGGCTAAGCAGGGGGATCGAGACCTGTGGGGACAGTGTGATCTCAGAACCCGTGGGGTCACAAAAAGACCAGGGTGTCTGAGTGCGGCAGAGCTCCCAGGTATCACAGCAGGGAAACTGGCTACAGAGACAGAGCTGAGCAGTGGGTTCTCAGCTCGGGATTACCTTAAACTGTGATCTGAGGCACAGCCGGGCCACTACTCTTCGAGCAGGGTCACCACAACTGGCAGATCTGTGGAGACCCCCTCCTTCTTCTTCCAGGAGGAGTGGCACAGGTGGGTGTGGCAGGAATCTGCTGGGTTTGGAGACTCCAGACAGGGCCATGTGCCAGAGACAGAAATGCTCGGTCACGGGGTGCATGAGCATGGAGCACAGCCAGAGACCAGGGATACAGAAGGGACTGACTACTTTTCTCTGAGGGTGCACTGAGAAGTGGAGCCCGAGCTCTCAGCTCCTCCAAGTGGAGACTGGGAGGCCATCATTTTCACTCCCATCCTCCAAAGCTGTACAGAAAGCCTTCAGGGAACAAAAGCTCCCAAGATGGGACGCCTGGGTGGCTCAGTTGGTTGAGCGACTGCCTTCAGCTCAGGTCATGACCCCGGAGTTCCGGGATCGAGTCCCACATTGGGCTCTGAGCTCCATGGGGAGTCTGCTTCTCCTTCTGACTTTCTCCTCGCTCATGCTCTCTCTCACTGTCTCTCTCTCTCAAATAAATAAATAAAATCTTTAAAAAAAAAAAAAAAAAGCTCCCAAGAGCGAACCTGAGCAGATTGCTTAGTCTGGCCCCTGGCAAGAGCAGTACAATTCCACCGCCAGCAAAGACATTTGAGAATCACTGCCACAGGCCCCTTCCCCAGGAGATCAGCAAGAACATCTAGGCAAGACCAAGTTCACTGATCAATGAGAACTGCAAAACTTCAGAGCTATAGGAATACAGCACATAGAATTCATGGTTTTTTCCCCATGATTCTTTAGTCTTTCAAGGTTAAATTTTTTTAATTTTATTTTTTTCTTATTCTATTTTTTTAATTTCTCCTTTCCTATTTTAACATTTTTAAACTATTTTATCTTATCAATACCTTTTTAAAAATCTTTTTAAATTTTCATTGTTATAGTCATATTCTATCCCTTCATTGTATTTCACCTCATTTTTTGTATACATATAGGTTTTATTTCTTTACAATTTGGGGATAGTGTTTCTTCTTTTTATTTTTAAGATTTTTTTCTATTTATTTGACAGAGATCACAAGTGAGCAGAGAGAGAGGAGGAAGCAGGCTCCCTGCCGAGCAGAGAGCCCGATGTGGGGCTTGATCCCAGGATCCTGGGATCATGACCTGAGCTGAAGGCAGAGGCTTTAACCCACTGAGCCAGCCAGGCACCCCAGGATAGTGTTTCTTCTAATAGATAAAAATATACCCTAAATCTAGCACACAGCTTTGTTTTGCTCTCCAGGCTCATCACATTCTTCCCTCTTTTCTTTTTTTCTCTTTTTAACCTACTTATCTTTGAATTCCTTTTTTACAATCTTTTTTATTTTTTTTAATTTTTTTATTTTTTTTTAAGATTTTATTTATTTATTTGTCAGAGAGAGAGGGAGAGAGAGCGAGCGAGCACAGGCAGAGTGGCAGGCAGAGGCAGAGGGAGAACCAGGCTCCCCGCCGAGCAAGGAGCCCGATGTGGGACTCGATCCCAGGACGCTGGGATCATGACCTTAGCCGAAGGCAGCTGCTTAACCAACTGAGCCACCCAGGCGTCCCTAGAATCTTTTTAAATTTTCATCTTTATAGTCATATTCCATCCCTTCATTGTGTTTACACCCATTTTTGTATACATATAAGTTTTATTTTCTTTGAAATTTTGGGAGGTAGTCTCTCCTAACAGACCAAAAATATAACCAAAATCAAGTGTGGGGCTCTGTTCAATCCACCAGTCTAATATATGTATATATATTTTTTCTTTTTATTCCCCCTGGTTTTGGGTCTCTTCTGATTTGGTTAGTATATATTTTCCTGGGGTCATTGCTACCCTTTTAGTATTTTGTTCTCTCATTCATCTATTCTTATCTTGGTAAAATGACAAGACAGAAAAATTCACGACAAAAAAACAACAAGGGGCAATACCAACAGCTAGGGACCTAATCAATATGGACATTAGTAATATGCCAGAACTAAAGTTCAGAATGACAATTATCAAGGTGCTAGCTGGGCTCAAAAAAAGCATGGAAGATACTAGAGAATCCCTTTCTGGAGAAATAAAAGAATTAAATCTAATCAAATTGAAATAAAAAAACTATTAATGAGGTGCAATCAAAAATGGAAGCTCTTACTGCTACACTAAATGACATAGAAGACGGGGCGCCTGGGTGGCTCAGTGGGTTAAAGACTCTGCCTTCAGCTCAGGTCATGATCCCAGGGTCCTGGGATCAAGCCCCACATCGGGCTCTCTGCTCAGCAGGGAGTCTGCTTCTCCCCTCTCACTCCCTCTGCCTGCCTCTCTGCCTACTTGTGATCTCTGTCAAATAAATAAATAAATAAAATCTTTTTTAAAAAAATGAGATAGAAGACAGAATTAGTGATATATAGAAGACCAAATGATAGAGAATAAAGAAGCTGAGAAAAAGAGAGACAAACAACTAAGGGGAACATTTGAGAGATATGTGATACCACAAGATGAAACAATATTAGAATAACTGGGATCCCAGATGAAGAACAAAGAGAGAGGGGGCAGAAGGTATATTGGAGCAAATTATAGCAGAAAATTTCCCTAATTTGGCGAAGGGAACAAGCATCAAAATCCAGGAGGCACAGAGAACCCTCCTCAAAATCAACAAAAATAGCTCCACAGCCCTTCTTCTAATAGTAAAACTTACAAGTCTCAGTGACAAAGACAAAATCCGGAAAGCAGCTCAGGACAAGAGGTCTGCAACATACAGCAGTAGAAATATTAGCCTGGCAACAGACCTACCCACAGAGCCCCTGTCAGGCCAGAAAGGACTGGCATGATATATTGAGAGCACTAAACAAGAACATGCAGCCAAGAGTACTATATCCAGTTAGGCTCTCATTGAAAATAGGAGAGGGGCATCTGGCTGGCTCAGTGGGTTAAGCCTCTGTCTTAGGCTCAGGTCATGATCTCAGGGTCCTGAGATCGAGCCCCACATCGGGCTCTCTGCTCAATGGGGAGACTGCTTCCCCTTCTCTCTCTGGCTGCCTCTCTGCCTACTTGTGATACCTCTCTCTCTCTCTCTCTCTCTCTCTCTCTGTGTCAAGTAAATAAATAAAATCTTCAAAAAAAAAAAACCCACCAGAAAGTAAGAAAATAGAAGGAGAGCTAAAAAGCTTCCAGGACAAATAAAAACTAAAACAATTTGCACACCAAACCAGCCCCACAGGAAATATTGAAAGGGGTCCTCTAAGCCAAAAGAGAGCCAAAAAGTAACAGACCAGAAAGGAACAGAGACAATATACAGTAACAGTCACCTTACAGGCAATACAATGGCACTAAATTCTTATCTTTCAATAGTTACCCTGAATGCAAATGGGCTAAATGCCCCAATCAAAAGACACAGGGTATCAGAATGGATTAAAAAATCAGGACCCATCGACATGCTGTCTGCAAGAAACTCATTTTAGACCCAAAGATACCTCCAGATTGAAAGTGAGGGGGTGTAAAACAATTTACCATGCGAATGGACATCAAAAGAAACCAGGGGTGGCAATCCTTCTATCAGATAAATTAGACTTTAAGCCAAAGACTCTAATAAGAGATGAGGAAGGTCACTATATCATACTTAAAGGGTCTGTCTGGCAAGATCTAACAATTTTAAGTATCTATGCCCCTAACATGGGAGCAGCCAATTATATAAACCAGTGAATAACAAAATCAAAGAAATACATTGACAATAATGCAATAATAATAGGGGACTTTAACACCCCCCCTCACTGAAATGGACAGATCATCTAAGCAAAAGATCAACAAGGAAAAAGGCTTTGAATGACACGCTGTACCAGATGGATATCACAGATATATTCAGAACATTCCATCCCAAAGCAACAGAATATACATTCTTCTCTAGTGCACATGGGACATTCTCCAGAATAGCTCACAATGTGGGTCAGAATCAGGCCTTTTTTTTTTTTTTTAAGATTTTATTTATTTGACAGAGAGAGAGATCACGAGTAGGCAGAGAGGCAGGCAGGGAGAGAGAGGGGGAAGCAGGCTCCCTGCCTAGCAGAGAGCCCGATGCGGGATTCGATCCCAGGACCCCAAGATCATGACCTGAGCCGAAGGCAGAGGCTTAACCCACTGAGCCACCCAGGCGCCCCCAGAATCAGGTCTTAACTGGCACCAAAAGATTGGGACCATTCCCTGGATATTTTCAGACCACAATGCTTTCAAATTAGACTCACCCACAGGAGGAAAGTTGGAAAGAACTCAAATACATGGAGGGTAAAGAGCATCCCACTAAAGAATGAATAGGTCAACCAGGAAATTAAAGAAGAACTTAAAAAAATTCACGGAAACAAGTGAAAATGAAAACACAACTGTTCAAAATTTTTGGGACACAGGAAAGGCAGTCCTGAGAGGAAAGTATATAGCAATACAAGCCTTTCTCAAGAAACGAGAAAGTTTTCAAGGACACCACCTAACCCTACACCTAAAGGAGCTGGAGAAAGAACAGCAAAGAAAGCCTAAACCCAGCAGGAGAAGAGAAATAATAAATCAGAGCAGAAATCAATGAAACAGATATCAAAAGAACAGTAGAACAAATCAACAAAACTAGGAGCTGGTTCTTTGAAAAAATTAATAAGATTGATAAATCCCTGACCAGACTTATCAAAAAGAAAAGAGAAAAGATCCAAATTAATAAAATCATGAATGAAAGAGAAGAGATCACAACCAACCAAAACCAAAGAAATACAAGCAATTATAAGAACATATTATGAGCAACAATACACCAGCACATCTGACAATCTGGAAGAAATGGATGCATTCATAGAGACATATAAACTACCAAAACTGAATCAGAAAGAAATAGAAAACCAGAACAGACCCATAACCAGTAAGGAGACTGAAGCAGTCTTCAAATAACTCCCAACAAACAAGAGCCCAGGGCCAGATGGCTGCCCAGGAGAATTCTACCAAACATTTAAAGAAGAATTAATACCTATTCTCCTCAAACTGTTCCAAAAAATAGAAATAGAAGGAAAACTTCCAACCTCACTTTATGAGGCCAGCATTACTTTGATCCCAAAACCAGACAAAGACTCCATCGAAAAGAATTACAGACCAACATCCTTAGTGAACATGGATGCAAAAATTCTCACCAAAATACTAGCCAATAGGATCCAACAGTACATTAAAAGGATGATTCACCATGACCAAGTGGGATTTATTCCTGGGCTGCAAGGTCAAATCAATCAATATGATACAATACATTAATAAAAGAAAGAACAAGAACCATATGATACTCTCAATAGATGCTGAAAAACATTTGACAAAGTATAGAAACCTTTCTTGATCAAAACTCTTCACAGTGTAGGGACAGAGGGTACATTCCTCAATATCATCAAAGCCATCTATGAAAAACCCACAGCTAAAATCATTCTGAATGGTGAAAAACTGGGAGCTTTTCCCCTAAGGTCAGGAACATGGCAGAGATGTCCGCTATCACCACTGCTATTCAACACAGTACAGAAGTCCTAGCCTCAGCAATCAGACAAGAAAAAGAAATAAAAAGAATCTGAATCGGCGTTATATGCAAACAATCCAGGAACACTACATCAAAAACCAATGATATACTGTTGTTAACTAACATAACACAATAAAAAATAAATTTTAAAAAATCATATGATATCAGTAGATGCAGAAAAAGCATTTGACAAAATATCAACATCCATTCATGATTAAAAAAAAAAACAACTCTCAACCAAGTAGGGTTAGAGGGAACATACCTCAAAACCAACAGTAACATCTTACTCAACAGAGAAAAACTGAGAAATTTTCTTCTAAGATGAGGAACAAGACAAGGATATCCATTCTCACCACTTTTAAACACAGTACTGGAAGTCCTAGCCACAGAAATCACACAAGATAAAGAAATTAAGAGGTATCCATGTTCGTAAAGAAGTTAACCTGTCGGGACGCCTGGGTGGCTCAGTTGGTTAAGCCGCTGCCTTCGGCTCAGGTCATGATCCCAGCGTCCTGGGATCGAGTCCCACATCGGCCTCCTTGTTCAGCAGGGAGCCTGCTTCTCCCTCTGCTTCTGCCTGCCACTCTGTCTGCCTGTGCTCGCTCTCTCTCTCTCTCCCTCTCTCTCTGACAAATAAATAAATTTAAAAAAAATTAAAAAATAAAAAATATATACATATAAAAAAAGAAGTTAACCTGTCACTATTTGTAGGTGACATGATACTATATATAGAAAACCCTAAAGATTCTATAAAAAAACTACTAGAAATAATAAATGAGTTCACTGAAGCTTCAGAATACTTAATTAATTCCCAGAAACCAGTAGCAATTTTATACACTAATAACAAAGTAGAAAAAAAGAGAAATTAAGAAAACAATTCCATTTATAATTGTACCAAAAAAAAAAAAACCCATACACTTAACAGAAGAGGTAAAAGAGCTATACTCCAAAAACTATAAAACACTAATGAAAGAATTTGAAGATGTCACAAGCAAATGGAAAGCTATTCCATGTTCATGGGTTAAATGAATTAATATTTTTAAAACTTCCACACTACCCAAAGCAAACTATAGAAACAATGTAATCCCTATAAAAATACCAACAGCATTTTTCACAAAACTAGAACAAATAATATGAAAATTTGCATGGAACCACAAAAGACCCCAAAAAGACAAAGATACCTTAAAATGGTTTTCAAGAGACACCACATGTTTTATAATATGCAGGCCAACAGATTCCTGGAAGATCACCTTGTCCATTCTCCAACCTTCAAGCCCGATGGCATTATAATCCACATCAGGTATATACATCTTTCAGGCCCAGTCTGTCACCAGACCTGAAGAGGGAATTTTCACCTTGATGAAGCACAGACAAGGCTTTCAGAACCAGACTGCCAGCCCTGAAATGCAAGGTTGGCATTTGGCTGAGTAGCCCAAGGCGGTGGTGGAGGTTGGATGCTGCCTGCACCATTCCCAAGCATTCAGATCAGAAGCAGACCAGACATGGAAACAGGGCATGTTCAAGGGGAGCTGGCTCTGTCAGGAGCAGCAGGCAACTTCTGCACTCAACTCCTGCCAAGCCCACATCAGCGTGACAGGATGGAAAGCACAGCACCTTCCTTCTTGGTCTTAACAAAAAGCTCGGGCTTTCCCAGCCCTCGGGAGACAAACTGTGGGCAGGTGCAGGGATGCCCAAGAGAAAGTTCTGAGCCTTTAATTAGAGTTCACAATGGATGGTTCCCTGGAAGACAGCCTGGGAATTCCCAGATACAGAAGAAACTAGGCAAGCTCTCTAAGGCCTCTCCTTGGTGAAACCATGAGATGGGGTTCAATGTGGTTTCTGCCTTACCAATGTCCCTTTCCTGTACCCTCAGCTCTAGGAAATAATGTAAGTGGACCATGGTTGCATATGGGGTCAGCACTGGAGAGCAAGGGGAGAAATGCAATATTCATTCAGCAGGTACCATATGCCAAGCTCTGGCTTAAGTGCTTTATATACAGTACGTCATTTAATGCTTGCAAAAACTTACAAGGCAAGTTAAAAATCAGTGTTAGAATTAAGTTTCAGTTCAGATGAGCTAAACAGTTAAAGATGACTCTTTAAAAAAAAAGATGTTATGTATTTAGTTGAGAGAGGGTATGTACTAGAGAGAGCATGAACAGGGGGAGGGGGAGGGGCAGAGGTAGATGCAGACTCCCTACTGAGCAGGAAGCCCAACAAAGGGCTCCATCCCGAGACCCCAGGATCATGACCTGAGCCAAAGGCAGGCTTTTAACTGACTGAGCCAACCAGGCGCCCCAAAGGTGACTTGGTTTTGTCGGGGTTTTTTATAAGTCTCCTTGGGATAAACATACAGTAAATTCAAGGTTCAAGCTCCCTGTCAGGATTGTCATGTCCAGCTCAAGAAGCTTCCCCACCACCATCCCCTTTACAAGATAGTATCCAGGTGAGGGAGAAGTGTGTGCATCCTTTCGATGGAAGAGGGGAGGGGGCTTCTGGGAATTTCCTGGCCTAGACCTTGGAGCTCTGCACTGGGCCCAGCTACACAGTCGCTGCACTGGGCTGGGTTGGCCCCCAGCATTGTTGGGGCATCCAGTGGGGGTGGCCAGGCCAGCAGAGTCCTACAGGGGTATCCAGCTGGCACCTCCAGCATGTGCTGCTTCTTCCTTGTCCCAGCCACAGCCTCTTCAAGGCAGATGGTTCCTGAGAACCTCTGGATCCTCCAGACCGTGTTTGTGGTCTGTGGGACATAGGGGGCACTGTTTCAGGCTCAGCCTTTCCTAGTCAGCTGCCTGGGCAGCACCACAAACACTGACACCATGCTGGATGCTGGGCTTCTCCAAAGAACTTGTAATTTCCTCAGACTGCACTCTCGGATAGGAGGTGCAAACCCTGGGCCCTAGGAGTCACCCCAAAATATCTAAGTGCTTCCACTCCTCTTGCTTCCATCTCCCACTCCAACTCCAGAACTGTCTGACCCCAAGGCAGGGAGGCACCAGAATAATGACCTCTTACCCTTCTACACCTTTCTATTTCTCTCTTATAACAATCTTCTTTCATTGGAAAAGTTTACTTTCCCTTTCTGCCTGATGGGAATTTTCCCTGTCTTATCCCCTTATCCCTACCCCATTCCTAGGGAGTACGTCCTCCCCTTATCTTCGCTGGGGCTAGGAGAGATGGGGTGGGTAGCAGAAAGGTTGTTGGAATAGAAATCCAAGAAGAAAATATATATCAAAAGGGACTTCAAATATTTTCTGTACAGATATATGTTATAGTCATTAAAGAGTGGTGCATATCAGTTTCTTTTCTTGGGGCCAACAACCCCAAGACCTGGAGTACGTGGTGCTTCTCTCCAGGGAGTAGAGATATGCCCATGAGAAAGGGCCCATGGTCACAGGACATCAGGTTCTCCAGGCCTCCCCTTATCCCACTTGCTAGCTTCTGCCTTCTGATCACTGGCCTGGCAATCCAGGGCCTGGACCCATCTCCAGGTGGGGGTCCCACTGGTGGGGGAGCAGCACCTGGATTGTCATCCCTCTGCCAAAGCTGTCAGCAGAAGCCCGACTACCTCCCCTTCTTCTGGGCACAGGCCAGCAGACATAGCAGCTGGCTCCTCTAATCAGCAATGGAGGGCCAGAAGGCTCTCAGTTCTTTACCCTCCCAGAGAGGCCAAGAGAAGGCCTCATTCTGAAAAGAACATTTTGCAAATATGGGGCACATTCAGAAAGTAGACTGAAGAAAGGGCTAGGCTTCAGAGCTATGAGAACCAGGCTTGGCTCAAGTCCTGACACTGAGAGACAACACAGATGCCAGTGAATGGCATGGGAATGCTTCAGAAGTTCCAGAGGAGAAAAAATACTCCTTGGAATTAGAGCACACTACGTCTATGACACTCTCCTGTGCCACTACTGTCAAGTGTCTCCCTCTCCCCTCCCAAGTCCTCTATTTTAAAAGGTTTCCAAATAAAGAACTAGCGTATGAAGCCAGGGAAGCTGCAGGCCCAGGCAGAGGGTTCAGAAACAGTTGGACTGCTGGGGCCCATCACGGGGCCTGCAACAGCAGATGTGTCTAGATGTGCAAACAGAACAGAAGTCTGGGGAGGGCCAGGGACCAGAAGTTCCAGATGCCAAGCCCAGGGTCAAATAGAGAAGGAAGGTGCAGGTGACGGGTAGGTAAATTAGGCAAACAAAAAAATCAGGACCAGGAAACTGAGTTTAAGTAGGAAAAACAAGGGAGGGAAAAAAACCAAGCTCCAGAAGCCAGAGCATAGGCAGGATCCTCTCCAGAACCCAGGAGAAATACTAAAGGCAAGTTATGATCCTGGGTCTTTCCAAACATTTGTGGATTCCCTTTAGCAGCTGGGCAGATCTCTATTATCAGCCATGCCTCCCTAGCCAAAAGAAAAAACATCATAAAATTAAATTAAATTAAACAAAACACAAAATAAAATATCTCTAGCTCTGATTGCTCACTTCATTCCAGGTACTCTGGTGAATTCTCTCAAGCATTCATTCTTATGATGCTCACAAGAATCCTGGAGTGAATACAGGGCTTGGCAAAAATGGCATCCTTGTGTGAATGAAAAGGTTCCTTCCTCTGGGAAGATGCAGCACCACATCAAGGTATAAGGCTTAGAGAACGAGTGTGGTATAGATTCCAGCCCCCACTTGCCCTCTCAGCTGGGGAACTATGAGCAAGGAATAAAATTCACAAGACTGTGAGCAGTCCGAGACATAGGCATTATCTCCCCATTTAACAGAGGAAGGGATAGGAACTCAAAGTTCTAACACCACACCCAAGTGGATGAAGCCACTAGGTTGTCGAGGTACTATTCAAACACTAAACCGCAGAGGTCCAGAAGCCCCTGCTCTCAACTACCACACCATACCACAAAGCAAAGAGGAGTTCCTTTCAGGAAGCCCTTCCAAGAGTCAACAGCAATGGCAGCAATTCCCAATGACCCTAAAATAGTCAAGAAGCTTCATTCCCCAGCTGTGTGATTTGTCCCCAGTTCATGAGATGGAACCACAGAAAAAAGCAAAATGATCTCTTTCTTCCAGCTTGTTGGTTTCCAATCTCACAATTCCACCAGCCAAACTGACACCTCCTCCATGGGTGGCTAGGAGTCTCAAGGTCAACACAGCCAAAATACAATTCTTGGTTTCTCCACCTCTTCTGCCACTCTTCAACTGTCCTCCCCAGTCTTCCCTATTTCAGGACACAGAACCACAATCCAAGTGCTCTCAGGACAAAAACATGGAAGATCACTGACTGTTTATCACATTCCACATCCAATCCATCAGCAAATCCTGTAGGTTCTACTTTCAAAAATACACAAAATCCACCCATAGCTCACCATCTTCACCACTCACACTCTGGCCCCACTGCTGTAATCTCTCTCCTTGGTCACTTCCACCCATGTCCCTACAATCTCTTCATTACATAGAAGACAGAAGAATCTCTCAAATTCATTATTCCTCTGCTCAAGATAATTTTATGACTTTTCTATCACATGTACAACAAAAGCTGCAATTGTTTTCATGACCTATTTGATCTGACCCCATGCCCCTCACCTCCCTGAAACAAGTCCAATTCCATTTTCTCCTGCTATCTCCACCCCTCCTTGGGCTTTGCTCCAGCTCAGCTGTCCCTTTTGTTCCTCAAGCACACCACATTCTGCTCCCACCTCAGGGCCTTTGCTGTGGCTGTGCCCTTAGCCAGGGACACCCCTTCCTCGGGCCTTCTCACACTCACCTCCTCAGAAAGGCCTTCTGTGATCTTCCCCATCCCAAATGTCACCCAACCTCTGGCCTTGCTTCATTTTTCTTCACAACACTTCTCATCACCTAACACTGTTTTCTAGGTTTATTGGTGCTCTTGTCCATCTCTGCTGCTAGAGTGTAAGCTTCACAAGACCAGAGACGTTTTCTGTTCTGTTCACTATTGCTTCTTTAGTGCCTGGGATGTGTCTCGCATACAGAAGTGGCTTCATAAACATGTGCTTAGTGGATGACTAATTCCTTACAATCACCCTAGATGGGAGTTCCTAGGCCCATCCTTCTTCTCTGCATGAGCTGAGTGCGACTCTGAGAAACTGAGTATCTTGTTCAGGCACACAGCTAACAAGATGAGAATCTGCACTCCATTTCACGGCTGCCTGACTTCAAGCTTAGACTGCACCCCTGACATGCATCCCCTCAGTAATGGAGTAGCTGATAATGCAGACGGGAGCCTCCTGGTTTACTAAGTATCATGATTTACTTTCTTTTTTTTTTTTCAAAGATTTTATTTATTTATTTGACAGACAGAGATCACAGAGAAGCAGGCAGAGAGAGAGGAGGAAGATTTACTTTCTATCTTAATAAAAAAAACTAAAAGGAACTCTGAGGCTCATCTAAAACAGAATTCTCCACTCAGTGGTTTGCAAAACCCTATGACCCTCCCCAGAAACACACTCATGTTGGAGAAGCCAGTGATGGCATCTGTTCCAATTTCTCTTTGTAAAAAGGTAATATATAAAACGATTATGTGGGGCGCCTGGGTGGTTCAGTTGGTTGAGCAACTGCCTTCAGCTTGGGTCATGGTCCCGGAGTCCTGGGATCGACTCCCGCATCAGACTCCCAGCTCCACGGGGAGTCTGCTTCTCCCTCTGACTTTCTCCCCTCTCATGCGCGCGCTCTCTCTCTCTCTCAAATAAATAAAATCTTTAAAAAATAAAATTAAAATGATTATGTAGACATTTTCTGTTTACTAATGAGCAGCGTGAGGGCCTCCAAGACACATCAGATGGTCATTACGGATGCACATGGCATGTCTAGTCCCCCAGTCACTTATCACCTAGTGGTTTGACCATTTTATATTGTTTCAATTTTCAGTCTTAAATATTGTTTATTTTTTACCCACAACCAATCTTTAAATAAAGATTGAAACATAAGGATTACTGATGTTGGAATATAACATGTTAATGCAAGACATAAAAATGGCAAGAAAGTCAATAAATTCACCTTTAGGTGATATTCACACAAATCCATAAATGCCATACCACCAGCCAAAATTATTAATATGACATATGAAGATATCCTCAATGCCAAAACTCAATGTTAAAAGGTGGGAGGAGCTATTACATCCAGTTTTACCCAACTGGCTTTTCACACATTGAGAGTTAAGTGTTGTCCCCAACTACTATGTCATCTGCAGAAAAATCCTTGCAACAGTAACCTAAAACTTTTTTTTAGCTCTTAATTTGGGAACGAAGAATAAATATTAAATTCTGAACTCAAATTACAACATTCTAAATTTCAAATAATGAGTGTTTTTCTGACTATTTGGAAAATGTAATATGATGATTAAAATCTAATCTAACTTTTTATATACATCATTACCCAAACCAAGGATGACACATTCTGCTACTTAAAAATTTATTTGTTGGGACATATTTTTTTTCTTGCATAATTTAATGTGATAACATAAACAGTGTGCTACCTTTATCAAAAAGAAAAGGATAGACTTGTCTTTATGTATAATGACTATTATAAAAGATTATATGTAATGAATTTATAGGATAACATCCATTAATATTAATTTAAAATAAGATATTTTTACTTAGAATCATTTCCTCATCATATTCCATAAAGTATTGACTTAAAAACAATTCCTAAGGGGGCTTAGGGGATTAGATATGCCCTGCTGTGAGGATGGTCTATGTGGAGCTAGACACCTACCCCCCACCCACCCAGCTCCACATGGCCTGTGTCCCCATGAGGGTTACCTCACTGGAAAGAGTCAACCAAGTCCTCTGGCTCCCTGGTGTCTGGGTTGGCCAATGGGAGGCATCAGCAGGCCATCGACGGGCAGAGGGAATAAAGACAGTGGAGCACTGATTTCCCCCAACCATATGGCCACAAAGCCCTAGACTGGCAGTCAGGGGCCTCTCCTGCACACTGGCTCCAGCCACAGCCCTCTCAGAGTTCTATAACCACAACTTCCTCTTGCCCCTTTGGCCCTGGAGGTACTAACAGCTCCCCACTGTTGCTGATCGCTAGGGCGCCTTGCCATCCTTTCTGGATTTCCGTTAATCAATCACCCTTTTGAGTGTGTCACCTCTTTCCTAAAGAATACACAGTTCAAAAATCAAAAAGGAATGTGAGGAGAGTTAGAAGTTGCTGATCTGTTACAACCTCTCCTTTGACAGATTCGGGAACCAGATTTGTCCAAAATCCCCACCAAAAACAAGGCAGAGCCACACTTAGAGATAAGAATTTGACAGAGGAATAACAGAGACCATACATGGTATGACGATTAGAAGAGTCAGTCGTATGAGTTATTACATATGAATTGCTTGAAACGGCACTTGGCACACAGTAAATACTCAGAAAAGTTAGGTAGCTAGCATCATCATCACCATCATCATTGTCATGTGCTAATTCCCTATCTAGTTTAGGAAGGAGGGGGAGACATGGACTTAAAAATACACAATCCTTCTGGCATAAGGACTCTAAAATTAATCCTATTGGGTAGGTGGAGAAACAGAAAGGTTCTGGCCAAGGCAAGACCCTGCTACCTTCAGTTTGAATGAGAAAGAAGTGCCAAGGCTCAGGGCTTGGTAATAACATGGAGTGCATTCCAGCCCCCTAATACTCCCTTAGCCAGGTGCCCTGTTGAGGTCAGCACAGCTGCCACAGAATGGCCCTACTTCAAGGTCCCCCAGCAAGTAGTTGTCACTGTTAAACGAAAATGAACTTCATCTCATTGAGCAGTTACAAATATCCACTGAGACAGCATATGAGACGTGCTTTAAGAATTCTAAAGCAGAAGGTTCCAGCACAAATGACTGTGGCTTCCTTACTCCACATTCCTCCAAAAAGAAAAGAGGCCAGAGATGAGAATAAGAAGAGGTTGGAGAACTGTTCTGACTTCACTATTCCATAATGTGTGTGGGTGGCAGAAAAAAATAAGCCTTTTTTCCCGTATGACAAAAAAAAATCATTCTTCAGTGTTCTTCAATATTCTCAAGGGGAAAGAACAGCCAGCACTATGATGTGTAACAATCATGCCAAGAAACCTGTTATAGTTCATGTTGAAAGGTTGATGAAAAGAATGTCTTGATACAAAGCACAGCTTTCACTGTAATAAGCTCATGAACAATGTGGGTGTTGATATTTCTGAAGAACACCTGATGTTATGAGGGCACCTCTAGAAAAGTTCCCTGAGAGCTCAGCCCTCCAAACTCTGTATGTTCTCTCCCAAGACACAGGCCATGCCCCTGTGGCTTTTCGTTCCAATTCAAGGGGCATTTCTCATTTCAAAAATAACCATGTTTGTTCTGTCATTGGGTCTTTGTACCTCTTCTTGATGACTTTTTCCCCCAGATTTGTTCCCCTCTCATCCACCAAAAAAGTGAAGAAAAATAACCCGTATTAAGCATGTACACTGCTTTTTACATACATAGATAAATTAATCCCTACCCTATGAGTTTGAAATTATTCTTCCACTTGCAGATAAGGAAAACAAGCATCAGAGAAGTTAAATCCCACGTTCCGGAGCCACACCCAGTTAACTACGCACCTGAATTTCCAACCAAAGTCTACTTTGAGAGTCTTTGATCTTTTCCACTGTCCCACTGTACCAATTCCAAACCCTTTCTTTCCACTGCTAATTATACCTCCCTCCTCTATTGATAGAATATAATTAATGGCTAAGAGAACAGGAATAATCGTATCTCTCTCTTTCTCTCTCCTTCTCTAACACACACACACACACACACACAAAGAAAAATAGATCCTACAAAACAGGAACAATCTCCATTGTCTCCTCTTGACCCAGAAGATGACCACATGCTCATAGGCATCATGTTAAAAATTATGGAAGAATACAGTAACTAACATAACATAATAAAAAAAATTATGGGAGAATAAAAATTAAAAACCACCTAATTGCTTTTCCAGTGATTGAAATGCATTGTCCTAAGCACCATAAATCTTTTCTTCAGGGGTTCAGCAAAACAGTTTTCTCCCTCTAATCTCTCCAATGTGCACCTCTCTTGTCTCTGACAGAGTAAGCTCCCTTGGCTCAGTAATCTTCCTGGCCAGGGCCCTGCCCAGCACCCACTGCAGTCTTTGTAAGCAGCAAATGACAGTAATGAACGGAGCAGCATGGGCTCAATACTTTGACCTAAACCAACAACATCTAAACCCCATCCTCACATACCGTGGCTGGGGGTAAATATGCTTGGGCACACCAAGGCTACAAGGAAGACAATCAAAATATCCTCCCCCAGTCTGATTATTCCTTCCTCAGACCCCCACACAGGCCAGGAGCACTGTTGGCAGACATATGTCTTCATACCTCACCTACATTCTAGACCTTAGTTCTTTTGCATTGTACAGCAGCTTTACTATCAAAATCAACAATACTGAAAATTTGCACAGCACCTTATAGTATACAAAGTATATTCACATACTCTATCACATGCAATCCTCCCAAACACTCTTTGGAAAAGAAAGTAAAGGTCACAGATCAAAACAACTGGCCCAAAGTCAAAGAGCTATGACAGAGGATGCTGGGACCAAGACCATGTCTTCTGCCTCCGTGGTCTGAGCTCACGTGGCTCTACTCTTTCTTATCATTTAAGTGGTTGTGTCTTGTCTCCCCAGCCTTACTGTAACACCCCAGGGATTATACATCTTTTTCTCCCCACCTGGGCATTGTACAAAGCTCTGCCCTTTCCCAGCATTTGGTGAATCCTCACTGAATGCATGAATGGTGAGGATGTGAAGTGAGCTCCCCTGTGTGTCAAGTAACGGCAAGGAGGAGAAAGCACGCTTCAAGTAACTCACTGTTCAGGTAAATGGCTTTTAGAAATGAAGCCATGCAGGGGCAGCACCAGTCTCTGTGACCAGAATCCTGACTCCTTGGAAGAATCTACCTTGGAGCAGCTCTGGCCACCAATCCCCCCACCCAAACCCCAAGAGTTTCTCCCAGTATCTCTGACTTAAGAACCAGGGATGAGGAGCTCCTTTGAGTTTAGATGCAACCGCAGTCCCAGTATCTTCTTCTCATCGGTACATACAGGTAGAAGCCTAGCAGAACTTAAGGCTTAAGTCAAAGGTTACATGCCTGCAGATCTTTGGCGTGGCTCCTGGGGTATGTGAGTGTAGAACGATGCTGGAACCGGGAGAACCACGTCAGAATGTGAGGAGATGAGCTCCTGACCATGGAAGGCCCTGAAGAACTCAGCTTCTAGATCTTAGAGGAAGGTCACGAATCCCTTATTCAAACCTCTGCCAAAGAACTTGTGAAACCCCGGACACATGATAGCAGACGCATGAAAGATAAATATCCCTTTAAAATATGCAGTAAAGGCTAGGGTGAAAGAAAGGAAATAATCAGATGGGGAAACCAGCATGAGCTTGGAGGAAGTAAACAGGTGATTGGAGAGAAGGAGCTCACAAAGGCCGCTTAGCTGTGGCTCGCTGCATGAGCATCAACCAAGAATCCTCAGCAAGGCAGATAAGAAAAAGAATGGTCTTTCAATCAGGCAGTGAGGTCATAGCTATGGCCTCACTGTATACTGAGGATACAGAAGAGACAAGGTCCTAGGGACCAAGGCAGCAAGAAGGAAGAGAAGAGAAGAGAGCAGTGTCCCCGCATGAATGTGATCCTCTCAAAACCTGGCAAGTACTGGCCAGGTTTTTGACATTGCATGGGGCAATGTCAAAGTGGCTCCTAAGTCATCCAAAGGCTCTTCCCCAGCAATCCTGTCTTATTATTTCGGGGCAAATGCATCACGAACATATGGATTTAATTGTATCTACCCCCCACCCCCATCCTCCTCTCCTCAAGCCAGAAAAACACATACAGATTTCTAAACGAAAAGGAAAAAAACAAAAGAACGGCCAGGGACCAAAATGCGTAGTATGGTTTTAAGCAAGCTTGGAACATGCTAGGGAAATAACTGCCGCTGCCTGACAGATCCAAACAGCAGTGGCACCCAGCTCTGTCATCAACATTAACAGCCAGGAAAGTAACTGCCCTGAGCTGGGAGCAGACATGTGGTCTGCCAGAGTGGACTAGAAACAAATGGCCCCCAAATCGCGGACACTTAGATGGGTAAGGTGACACATCATTTCCCTGTGGTCTCAAGACCCATGCGTAAGGGTGAGTCCGCTTTGGCCCTCAGACTTTATCAAAGGGTTGGCGTCCAGCTGTTCCTCATCTCCACTGGAAATGGAACAAAAGGCTTCCATTAGAGCAGAGGGAACACAATTCCGACGTCAAACGCAATGACCAGTTCTACCACACTCTGAAAACAGAGCATATTCATGGCACGCCTATAAATCAATCTATTTACAAATATCTATCGAATGCTACCCTGGTAAGGGCTCAGACACAAAGTAGATGATTTTCAAATATTATACCCAATCCTCACAACAGCACTGTAAAAATGGGTATAATTAACCCTATTTTATAGATGAGGACTGAGGCACAGAGAAGTTAAAGGAGTTTCCCAAGATCATCATGCTAGGAAATGGTGGCACGAGGATCAAACTCAAATTTATCCAACTCTGATTGTTTTTCCCTATTTTCTTGGATTTCAGTGCTGAAAGGAATTCTTTGTACCTCCCCACAAAATCTAGGGCAACCTTTTATGCTGAATGGATGTTGAATGAATAAACGAGCAAATACAAATGACAGGTTCTGCCACCAATGTTCCTATACCGTATTTCATCAATTTAAATGTTCACCTTTAAGTACTACATAAAATAAATGTGTATCTTACAATCAGCAGACTCTTGGAATCAATAAAAAATGATCATCTCAAAGTAAGACCAGTTCGATATGAAAGTGTTATGAATAATATTGGGACGGTGAGTATTAAGTGACAAAGTAAGTGTCATAGTCCAGAGAGAACAGTCCAAAAACAGTGGCATCAATTTTAGATGTAAAGGCCAAAAAAAAAAAAAAGAAAGAAAGAAAGAAAAAAGAAAAAAGTCCAAAAGAACCTTGATTGATGATTTGAAGCATCTCTCCTAGGAGAGTATATGTTTCTTAAAAATGGGGATTTCAACTGATTTTTTTTTGTTCCCCAAGTTCTCATTTCTGCATTATGTAAGAAAGAATGGTGGTATCTCCCCTCTGAAGTATCAAAAAGTGAAGGAAAGCCCAACCCATCCAACATTTCTAGTGATTCCTGCCAGAGGCAGAGCGTTGAATCAGATGACCTCTGGAGAACCATCCTAGATCCAGGATTCTGTATCTAAAATGGGAAACTTGCTCAACTATAGAAACTTACTGGGCATTGACATTATCGAATCAAGAACTCACTCAGCAGTATTTTGCTTACTCCCTTCTCTCTAACCAAGCTTCCTTCTCCAATTTCCCCGTTTTTTGATCACTCTCCTCTCTGCAAAAACACACACCCACACACACAGGCATTTAAAGGTAAATTAATCTCCCTTCTCTATTCTCAATTTAAATATTTAAAAGTCTACTTTAGGGGTGCCTGGGTGGCTCAGTTGGTTAAAAGTCTACTTTATTCAGGAAATGCTTTATGGTGTTAGGGAACAGGAATAGAGAATGATCTCACACCAAGGGGAGACTTTAATAAAGAGTTCCTCCACACTTTCTCCTTCAGAATGCTGCCGCAAGATGTAAAGGAACCCCAAACAATTCCAGCTTGCTGAAAGTAATGGATGAAAATCTGATGAGGAGGATATTCACAGGGTCTCAAAGACTGTCCTCATATTATTAATTACAGGGGAAAACCAGTAACCACACAGTGGAGGAGTCTGGCAGACAACACCATAATCCAGTGATCAAAGCTAACATCACCATAAAAGGGATAAACAGACAGCATAAGCCTCCCGTTGTGATATACTGAAAAGGACACACATCACTTATGTAGGATTCCTACTAAAAATATATAATCTGGATCCAGTCATGAGGAAACATCAGACTAACCCAAACTGAGAGACCTTCAATAAAATGATCCTTTATTCTTCAAAAACATCAAAATTATGAAAGACTAAGAAAAGATTACAAATTAAAAGAGACTAAGGAGGTATACTAACCCTAAACTGTAACATAAGACATTATTGGGACCACTGAAATTCCAGTATGGATTCTCAAACAGATAATGATGTAACAGCAGTGTTAAATTTCCTGGTTTTGAAAATTACACTGCGAGGAAAAAAATCCTCATTTTTGAAAAACACACACAGGTATTTAGGGATAAAGAGGCATGATGTCCGCCACATTCTCCTAAATGGTTCAATAATCAAAATATATCCATGTCTGTGGAGAACGAGAGCAAGAGAGAGGGAATGACAGAGTATATGCAGCAAAATGCGAACAACCAATGAATCTCAGTCCCAACAATAAGGGAGTCCTTTGCATTATTTTTCATTTTTCCTGTAAGTTTGAAATTACTTCCAAATCAAAAGTAAAAAGTAAATGAAACCCATTTCTTCTTATTTCCCAGGCATCACTTAGCGCAGGCTCTGGTGTCTAAGTAGCAATGTCTGATTTCTTGAGCTCCACAAGCCATCACAGAAGAAGAAACCAGAGAAATGTCCACCAGCACCTCTAGTCTCTCAACATGTGCAGACTTTCCTTCGATTTCAGGAGAGACCACAAGTGAACAAAGCGATCACTGAAAGTAATTATCTGAGCATAAAACAATTAGTACGACAACCACAGAGAGAAAGCTAATAGCCATTTACGTGACTGTTCACTTGTAAACACGCTAGCAGGGAAACTCGGCCAACTCTGCTCTCTGCCCTCAGGAATGACGAGTCTTAAATCAAAGTTACAAGGCAAGACAGGCAGTAGGGGCTCTGCACATTTTGAGGGAGGCTCCAAAAACAAGCATAAAGATGTTCCTGGAGCAGTTCTGGAAGGGGAAAAGGAAACCTTGATCACTTTGTGAGGTACTGGAATAGCTTGGAGGGAAAGGGAATGGGCGTGTTTTCCTGGACACCTTTAAAAGAAGGGGAGACCATCTAGGAAAATGTTATAATGTGCAGAATTTACTTCAAGATACGTCATCACATAAAGCGTGAGAGAATGTGTCTTCCTTGACTGAACCTCTGATGCGGCCAAGACAGCCCCGGTGTTCAGCAAGCCCATGCTCACAGGTGGCATGTCTGCCTGGCTTATCTCTGTCGACAAGCACAGCTTGGTGAATTAGCATAGATTGTCAGAAATGGATTTTCATGGTAAAAATAATGGCCTGCTGAATAGGGTAACGAATGCTAGAAAAGGGTTCTCATTTGGCGAAATTAGAGGTATTCAAGTAACGTGGACTGCCTTAACCTATTTTAGACATACTCATATCCTTGCTTATAAATATCCAAGGAGGCTTGTACCCCTTGTCCTAGGGATGATGCCTCAGGCTAAACCCCAAAACGGCCCCACATCTGAGTCTCTGGATTTTATTTCCCTGACACTGTTTATAAAGGTGACAAAGTTCTGCCTCTGGAGTTGAGGGCTTTGCCTGGAGTGAATCTTTCATGCATGGAGATGGTCAGAGAATACAAAAGAACAATGAGCTAGGACATTCTGAACACGTTGTATGAACTATCATTTTCTACACTTGTTAATAAATGTCACTTACTTCAAAACCTCAGAGGCTGTCGAAAAAATGGTGCATGACTGAATTGGCTTAGGTCAGCATGCAAAAGACGAATGGGGGAGGGAGGAGGGTCCTACATAAACACGGGGCAGAGGCACGAGGGCCTTTTTATTCATGATCTCCACCTTAATGCCATCGTGATCTGAGGATATATGCCTTATGACCTCAAGTCCCAGAAATCACAGCAACTTGCTTTAGGGGCTAGAATATGGTCTAGCTCAGTAAGTGGCTCATGTGCACAGGAAAAGGATGTAAAAATGTGCTTGCTGCAGTTTGGGTGCAGTGTTCTATGACTATTAATTAGGATCACTGCATTCACAATGTTGTTCAAATCTACTACATCCTCAACAGATCAGCTACTCGTTCTGTCAACTATTGAGAGAGTTGAAATTCCCAGGTATCGTTGTGACTTTGTCTATTTCTCCTTTCTGTTCTGTTCATTTGTGTTCCATGTGTTCTGTCAGGTACACACAATCATAAATAGAATTGTTGCATCTCTGTAAGGCATTGGATCCTTTATCAACACAAAAATTATCCATATCTCTGATAATGGGCATGGCCTCTCCAGCTTCCCTTTGATTAGTCTGTTTGCTGTCTCTCTTTTCATCCTTGTACTTTTAATCTATCTGTGCCTTTATATTTGAAGCATGTTTGTAGTAGGCAGCATAGTTACATACTGCTTTTATACCCAATCTCATAATCTCTACCGCCTAACTTTGATGGTTAGGCCATTTATATTTGATGTAATTACCAATATGCTTGAATTGAAGTATGTCATTTTGCTATTTTATTTTGTGCTTCTTCAGAGCAACAATAGGGCTAACCCCATTACTTGCCTGCTGTCTGATATCTGGAAATGGTTATGACATAAATTTTACCTAGGTTTGTAGTAGTTTATGGCAGAAAAGCGAGTGCTAGAGCAGGAACTCCATCATGGCCAGATGTGGAAGTAGGGAATCGTTGCTTAAAAGGTTTCTCGGGTGATTTGTGTATGCTACTAGAATAGGGAATCTCTGCTTTAATTCAAGGGTCACACTTTAAAGGGTAGGATAAAGGCACAGAGCAGAAATGTGAGCTGCTGGATATGAGACAGCAGGGAATGCTGGGAGGTGTGGGAATCAGACAGCATAGGTTCTGACTGAAAATATGCACATGTAATGTTTTTAAAAGATCTTTTGGACCAAGTATTTTGAGATGTCTCCTGGCTGAAATCTTCTCCAAGGCCACTCATTTGCAATTCCTCTGACTTTTCTTTAACATCAATATACCTCTTAAAATGGAATGCCCAGATTTGAGCTCCAGCTTCCATGGAGGACTGACTGAAGCTCAAGTTCAGTAACACCAAAATTACTCCCCATCCATATTCCCATGAGTTCACTAGTTCAGTTAAGACAAGTTAATGTTTGAAAAAAAAACTGAGAGCTCATGTTTAGCTGGTCAGCTCACAACCATCTCCCATCTCACTCATACTGATGCCTGCCACATCAGGTTTTCAGGTCTTGCACTGTATTTATGTCCTGACCTTACATTTACCACCAGTAAATTTCACCTTGTTGGTTTGGGACCAGGATTCTACTTGCAAAGGACATTTTGAATCTTGACTGTTATCTTTCAAGGTAACTACTTTTTCCAGATGTGTGTCAATGGAAAATCTGCTAAGTATGCCTCCCATTCTCAAGGACCCAGAGCCTAATGACTAGATGGCATGACGCAATCCCCTTGACTGATGTTAGCCAACAAGTGCTACCTCTGTTCTTCATAACCTCTACTCCCAGGAGAATGGAGAACAGAGGAGAGGAAGCACAAACAAGTAAACCAGCTCTTAGAAAGCATCTTGGCAAAACTCCAAGGTGATGGTAAATTTGCAGTGTGTGTGTGTGGAATCTGTATAAACATTCCCATGAATACTCTTGTAGCTCATTTCCACAGGTAGCTAGGGCCACCACAGAGCAAGACTGTGGGGTCACTATTCCTGTCTGGCTTCTATTCAGCAGCTCCAGCCCTGTTGCCAATTAGCTGTATGGCCTTGGGCTACTGAGATGTCTTTCCCAAGGGTCTAATTACTCCTATGAGGTCTTCCTCCACAAGAAGATTTGCCCTTTCTCCCACCCATCAGAGACTCACCTATACCCCATTTCCACAAGGCTTGGCATTGCCCTGGCTGTGACTAGACAGGCTTCTAGGAAAAGTACTTAGGGGGACTTTATCCTTTAAATAACATTCTTCAGTCTGATCTTGCAAGCTCTCTGTTCAAAATCCTTCCACATTGCTTGAGCTAAGCATTTCTTGCTGGCTTTATGATCTGATGCCTGCTTACCTTTCCTGCCCGAAATCCCTCCCCATCACCCGTATACTCCTCATTCCAACCACAGGCAGCTCCCTGTAAACCCCTGTAACAAGTATGCTTTTTCATTACTGCATGCCTTAGTTCATGCTGTTCTCCCTGCTTGGAATTCCCATCCCCCTCCTCCCACCCATCTTACATCATGATGCTGAACTCAGCTCAGTCATGCATCTTCCAGGCCTCCTCTGATTCAGGTGCCCTCTGAATCCCACTGCACATATTCTGAGCATTCATCATGCATCCTTAGGTATTAGCTGACTCATCTTTTCACCAAGTTGACTATAAGCTTCTTGAAGGCCAGGATTTTTCATTACCACTGCCCGGATAGTTCCTGCCACAGGATAGGTATTAGAACCACGAAGTGTTTTGAATGATGAGAGAACCAATGATGAGCAAGTCCCAGTACGTGGTTCAGCTGCCTATTTCCCCCAGAGGAGGGGCCAGGCCTGCAAGCTCAGCCCTTGTCACGGCATCCTGAGCTCAGACCCAGGCTCCTGGGACTCTGTGTCACAGCTGGAATCAAAATGTCTGACATCCCTGTGTGACTCTGCAGGCCACTGGCTCAATTCTCCACCCTCTGTCTAAATCCTCTCCCTGGGCAGGACAAGTTAAATAGAAGAAACCTCTCTTCTCTCCACTCACAACTGCCTCACAACCAAAGAGGAGCCACACTCCCAGATGTGCTGCCCAAGAGAGGTGCTCTGGTGCCTGGGATCCAAGAAGTCAGGGAAGCCTCTGGAAAAACATCAGTTGGAAAATCCATCCCTGGCCAGCCCTCTCCAGGCCTCTCTCCTGCCGAGTTTGTTCACAGCTTGAAGTCAACAACCCACTAGCTGTTTACATTCCTAACCCTGAGTTTGGGGCATCTGCAATTTAATTTGAGCCATGGATAGAAAGGACTGTTCTCTGTTAGGGTTGCAAGAGCGTAAGCAACCTCCTAGGCTGAACTCTGTGTGGCATTCCCCAGCACCACCCAAACCCTGAGCCTATGAATACCTCCTATTACTTTCAAAAATCATCTCCAGCAGGCCAAGATGGGGGTCACTCATCCCCAAATCTGGAAGACATCACTAAGAATGAATGAGTACAGAAGAGCTGGGATGGACTGGTAAGGAAAGTCGATGGAAGAAGAAAGAATAAAGCCTGAAGGTTACAGGAGGAGGGAGAAGGAGAAAGTTTCGGGGGAGGGGAGGGCAGAGAGGTTTAGAGGGAGATGTCTGCAGCCATGAAGGCTGAGGATCACTAACTCAAGCCCTGGGAGGGAGTGGGAAGGATTCAGGAGAGTCATGATGGGCTCTGAAACACTGTGCCCAGAAACCAGGCTCCAAATAAATGGTAAACAGAGTTGGTCAGGCACATGCACCCCTCCTTACCACCGAGGAAAAGAAGAAAGAAAAGTAGAGCAAGGGTGACTTTGGTCCTTCAGAATCACTCTCACAGAATCTGTCAGCTTCTACCACCACCATTCTTCTTAAAGATACTTCCTGAAAGTATCTTCACCTACATAAACATACCAACTGCCTCTTGTCTATCCCTGGACCTCTGAGGATTAAAGGTCAACACCAAGGGAGAGGATAATGGATAGCAAAGAGAATCCTGGTCAGGGGATTCGCATGTTCCCACTCCTTCACCATGGGGAGACCACTTTGCATTTCATCTATCCTCACCGCTCAGCGGTCTTGCCTGGTGGCTCACTAGAAATTACTGTCCCCTTTCAGGCATTGCTCTGCCTCTCTGTTCTGTGTCACATTCATCACTCATTGTCTCCCCTGGTTTATGTTACTCGATGTGCACACAGGCAGGTAAGAGCCCCAGTTACCACGGACAGCAAAGCCCTGAAGGGTGACATTCCATAGCCACAAGGCAGAGGGCCTTCCACTCCTCTTACACACTCACGCATGTGCACACACATGCACGCAATTCCCATGCATCAACCCCACTAGAACAACTCAAAGCCATTTGGAGCAGCAGTCCCCAGGCTGGGCCTCGGGGCTTTCCCAGAGAGTTAGCCAACCCTCCTGCCAGGTCTCCTGCCATGCGGCTGCCATCCACTCCCAGGCCAGCAGCCCCTGAGATGCCACGTAGCCTTTTCCACTCGTCCAAAGCTTCTTAAATGTCTCTGATATACACCATGTGTCCCAATAGGAAAATACACACTCATCAACTCCACAAAATGCTCCAGATGTGATCAAAACTGGAGAGGCAAAAGAAAACAGAGATGGGGTGTTTAGGAAAGGGGACAGAACGAAAGAAATCCAGGGGTACGGCAGTGGGAGTGCCCTGGGTGGTGGTAAGACCGATGGATGGAGTCTAGAACTGGGACCCAGACTCCCAGGCTCCAATCCCTACTTCAACCTGTCTCCTTATGAGACCCGGAGTCCTGACCTCAGACTAGCTTCAGGCTTGAGATTCTATCTATAGAACCTAGAAAGTTGGCCCTGGAAGTGATGCTATAGATCACCTGGCCCATCCCCCCTACTATTAGGTGAGGAAGGCGGCAGGTAAGTCAACCTGTCTGGAGCATTGCCCACCACCTCTAACCCCCTACACCCTCCTACCTCCCAGTTCACCGCTGTCCATATTAAATATCAGCAGGTGATAGCAGCACAGGTTAATGATTCTTTATCTAAAAGTCCTCAGACATGATACCTCTGTCCCTCTGCTCCATTAAATCTGTTAAGAGGATCTTAGTTCCTTTTTTATAAAGTGAGGGGATGGCCTTCAAGGACCCCCCCAATATGAAACTCCTAAGTCCTCATGATCTTCAGCAATACCCCCCTTAAGGAACAAGATTTGTTCTACTCTAAAAGATCCTGAGTCTCTTCATTATCCCATCTAACATCTGACCACATTGGTCCACTATCCCCACCATCATCTCAAGGCCCCTTCAGGAAGCAGCCCCTGTGTCCCGCCAGCATCTTCCTCCTGCAGAGTGTAGCAAAACCGTTCAGATAATGGGCTCTAAAGTTGTACTGCTTGAGATCTGGAGCAAGTGACTTAACCTCTCGGTGTTGCAATGTCCTGTTGTGGACAATGGGGATGATGACTGTGCCAACTCCACAGGGTTACCATGAAGATCCAAGCAGATTGTGCATACAAAGGGCGCGGTGAAATGGGTGCATGGTGAGTGTGTGGTGTTTGACGCTGTCAGTAATGGCCATCACCATACCCACTGAGGCATCTGTCACTGGGGCACAGGGACATTGCAACCTAGTGAAATCTATGGGTTAGCAAGGATGTGGAGGGTGAGAACAGAAAAGAGACCTGAACTCAGCATCCCATCACCCAAAACATCCCTCGTGTCCTCTTGGAAGGACACAAGATAACCAGTAGATGCAGCTCTTCTCCCCAAATATTCCCTCTCAAACCCCCACCCCCCGCCATTCTGTCTGGCACAAAACAAGCAATCCCTTCTGAATGCCCCACAAGGAAGAAGTTGGAAGTCCTTTAAAAGTAAAAGCCACCCAGATTGTGGCCGTGCTGCCCACACAAGTGCACCACACAAGCCAAGCCTTTCAAGGATGTACTCTTTCCTTTAGGATAAAGTCCAAAATCCTCCACCGCCCTATAGGATCCGCTAGACCCTGACACCTGCCTTGCCCCAGCTTGGCCCCCCAGCATTCCCCTCACTGCAGACCTAATGTCTCTGCACACCAGGTACCCTCTCCCAACACTGGGGCAGTATACACAGCGGTGAAGAGAACTGACTCTGGAATCAGACTTAGGAGTCCAAATCTTCCCTCTTCCTTACTAGCTGGATGACCCTGGGGGACTTAACAATCTGTTTGTGTTTCAGTAGCTCATCTGTAAAATGACTATAATAGTATCTATCTCAAAGGGCTGTTACAAATGCAAAGAGCTGAAGCAGTGCCTACCATACAGGAAGTACCACAGAATATTAGCTGTTGTCATTACTCGGCTCACCTTTCTCTGGCTTATCTTTGGTTTCACTCACGTATCAAATCTGAGTGCAAAGTTACTTCCTTAGGGAGTCCTTCTCCAACTATGTTGGATTATCCTGTGTCTTTATTCCCATTACACTCCATGGTCCTCTACTATAGACCATGTCACACTTAAAATTAACTATGCACCATCTGTGTTCCCTGCTAAATCACAAGGCCCATGAGCTCAAACTAGTGTGGACCACAGGTCCAGATACTCCTGGGGCAGACCCGGTTTCACCTGTTGTCTCCATATGGTAGGTTAGATTAGCATTCAGCAAACATGAACTCCTCTTTCCTTATGTAAGAGTATATACTTCCCAGCAACATGGATTTGTGCTTGGTCATGTGACTCCTTTGGCCAATGGAATGCTAATGAAAGTGATGTCACAATACCAAAAGAGGTACTGTTTGTTTCTATTCCTTGGCTTGTGGTCTTTTGAGTCACCATGAGAGAAACATGCCCCATGTTTAGCTTCTGATCTAAGGAGAACGTACAGACCTATGAAGACCTGAATGCAGTCTGGACCCTGGGGAGAAGCCCAGCCAATCACCAGCCTAAAGCTGAGCTTTTCCACTCAATCTACAGACACATGAGCATGACAAGTAAATGACTGCTATTGTAAGCTACTGACTTTGGGGTAGTTTGTTATGCAGCATTCTTGTGACAACAGCTGACTAGCACACTAGGCATAATTATTAATAGTGCTCACCTTCCTGCTCAAAAGTGTTCCAGGTTAGATGATACAGTATCTCATCACCCAAAGTCAGTCTGTATCTATCTTTTTATCTCTTTAACTCCAGTGCCCAAAACAGTGCCTGGCACAGAGAAAGTGCTGGATGAATATGCTGGGTAAAACTGAACTGAATTACACGATCTCTTAAATCTCTTTCCCAAAATATGGAGTCTTATTCCCAACTCCACGGTTAGATGTTAAACCTTCAGAGAAGGGCTAATATGTCCAAAGGTAGACACAGTCTCACAGGATTTGACAGAAAGATGTTAAGCCTTCAGAGAAGGGCTTATATTCCAAAGGGAGATATGATCTCACAGGATTTGAAAAAGAGGGGAGAGAGACCATGGCTTAAGCATGGAGAATGATCAAAGTGAAAGGAAAGGAACCCCGGCAAGAGGAATCTACATCAGGCTCATCAGGTGGGGCTTCCAGGGGGCAGAGTGCCCATGAGTGGGACAAAGAGACACCCTTAGTTTGATTTTCTCTCCACCGAGCAGCTTACTTTCCTGACTAAATGTTGAGGAGTGGGCAGAATATCAACCTCAAGAAATATCGCCATTTTGTTACTGATAACAGCTGGGAACCAGCCATGGCCCTTACCTTCATCCAGACTAAAATGCCCAAATAAAAAGCTAAAAAATCCCAGTCCTCTAAGCCCCTCTCAGTCTCTCGTGTGTTCAGATGAATATGGAGTCTATGAAAGAAACCAATGAGGCCGAGGCAACAACCCTGAGGCCTATGCCCTCAAGGACGATTTTCCTGAGTCCCTTCAGTGGGCTGGGTGACCCAGGCTAAGTGCCACATCTTCCACAGCCTGATTCAACCACTGTGCCAGGGGCAGACCGCAATCCTTGGCAGATAGTCAACTACCCACATCTCTTAATATCTTGAGAGGATCCCAAAGGTACTAGAGGACAGCAATCTCCTGGACAGGAATCTTGAAGCTTTTTGTTTTGTTTTGTCTTGTTTTGTTTGTTTCTTGCTTGTGTCTGTGACTTCCAGACCCACAAAATGCTGTGGTTTTCCGTTTCTAAAACAGAGGCATGTCCCTCTGCGAAAAGCCTGGGCGTGCCAGGCTAATTAAATTTAGCTATCTTGTGGTTGTTGTTGTAACGTGTGATCCGCCAATGTTATTCAATGTGTTAAGACGTTTTCTGTTTATGTTGGTTACATACCCATGTGGTGTGGGTGGAGAACATCACTCAAGGGAATATCATTAGCAGGAACAGGGAGCTCAAGGGTTCCAGAGCCACGTGGTGAGACTGTGGCTCCCGGGATCAAACAGTTGGGCTGTGTCCATGGTAACTGATCCGTATGCTCTCCCTTCCCTCTTTCTAGGGCAAGATCAGTCCCTCAGATTTACCTGAAGTCCTTGACTCCCACAGACAGGCTTGTACCTGCCACGGCCAGCCTAGAGGTTTTGTGGAGAACAGATTCTCCTTTCTGTCAGAGAGAGAGAGAGCACACCAGATCCAAAGGGGCTGAATGACTTGTCCAAAGTTTCCCAGAAGAGAAGGTGAGAAACTGCCTGCTCTCACCTCACAGCTTGGAGCACACAGGTCCCCCAGCCATTGTATGCTGTTTTGCCACCTGCCTAACTTCCAGAGAAACCACCTGACAGTTGGTTCTCCCCTGTCGTTAGGCCTCTGTCTGGGCTCTCTTCCCTGTCTCAAACATCTCCTCCAAACACTGCCCATAGCCCCGTGCTTTCTTCTCAGCCCTTCTTCAGCCCCAGCCATTCTTGAGTCTCTCTGGTCAGCCTCTCCTGACCAGGAATGACTTCATCCAAGTCTTGTAAGTCTCCCAAACTTATTTCTTTTCACCTTCAAATCTCTGCTTTCTACTCCAAACTCATCAGTCCCATAAGTTGCTTTTTTTCTCTCTCACAAACCACACTAAATCCAGTTACTATCCCTTCAAAACCTTCTACCACCTGGGCCTAGCACATCGACATATAGCTGTGTGTGTGTCAGCTCCCTGCTGGGCACTCCTTACAGCTTGTGACCTCGATCAGCAGCGTTCCACTGTGAGCACCTTGTGTCCCACCATGACACTTTGAGCTTCCTGTTTCTTGCCTCTTCTTTTAGCTTTGACACCAACCCCAGGATAAAGTTCTTCACCCAGTAAACCCTTGATATAAAGATCCATCCTCATGTTGTTAACAGACTCTGAGTTCTGTTTTAAGAAAAATCTCTGGGAGTCTGGGTTTCTTGGGACCTGGCAGTGTCATACTTATTCTGGTCCCATCTCGGAGGCCCCCTGAGCTTCAGAAACATCATTTCACTCTCAGTGGGAAACAAAAATAAGACATTCCCATGACAAAGGCAGACCTTCCACAAAATCCCACACTGACAGGAGCCAGACTCCAGGACAGGCCATGGAAGAGTCTCGCCTGGTGCATGGTGTGAACCTGGTTCTAAAACCTGCCACCGAGACCCAGCCACGTGGTGGTGGCGGCGTGCAGGGAGAGACTCAGCTGACAAAAGAAGTGACCACTAACAACCAGACAGCATGGAAGAAGTCAGAACAAACGGACTATAAAAAATAGAACTGAGAAATCAAAAACATGGCATTCTCTGCTTAACAGAGGCACAAATGATCCTATCCAGCTCAACAAGCTGAGGGGGGCCATCATTCCTGCTAAATACAGGGGAATGCTCATAAGGACGATGCCACCATAAAGCAGGGGTTGACCAGTAGCCCACACCAGTTTTCCCTCAGAGACTAACACCAAGGAGCTGGAGAACCAGCTCGCCTGACACCCAGCTGGATGAAGAGTTCTGTCACCTTTAGCCCCATGCTACAAGGGAGAAACATTGTCTCTAGAATCAGGCAGGCCTAGGTTTGATCCCAGATGGGCTGGCTCTGTGGCTTGGGGAAGCTCTTTATCTCGAGGAGCTCAGTATCCTCATCTGTAAAATGCAGGTAAGAATACCCACTTTGCAGGGTCATTAGGAGGTACGGAACTCACACACAAAGTGCACAGTCATGATACATTGATTCACAGTAAGAAAAAAAAAAAAAAAAGTCGAGCACCTGGGTGGCTCAGTTGGTTACGCAACTGCCTTTAGCTCAGGTCATGATCCCGGAGTCCTGGGATCAAATCCCACATCGGCCTCCCAGCTCCATGGAGAGTTTGCTTCTCCCTCTGACCTCCCCTTCTCATGCTCTCTCACTCTGTCTCTCTCTCTCAAATAAATAAATAACATCTTTTAAAAAACAGTCTTACAATTATATAGTATTTGTCAAAACTCATGAGTTGAAGGACTCTGCAAAATCCTGCTGGCATAGGGAATACTAATGTTTTCCTCTAGGGAGCAGATAATACCTTTACTTATTAACCCTATGTCCAACCCTATCACCACAGTATCTGTGCAATATTTTATCACAGTCCACGAAATAATACCGTGGGCCATGTGTTATGATTCCTCTTTCATACCAAGGAAACTGAGGTTTGGAAGACAATGTCTTGCCCAGACATTACATCAACTGGAAACAAAGCTGGAGCTGAAACTGAGTTCTTTTCATTCTTAACCCACTGCTCCTAGCCTACAAGAATGTCCCTAAGCCTGAGCCTCAGGACTTAAACATGTGCACTCTCTATCTGTCCCCTAACTTTGTCAGTGGCGGCCTCACTCCTCCATTTTCTTCCTGGATAGGGAGCTCTTATTTGTTTAAGTCTGTCTTCAGATGCACCCTCTCCAAATCTTTGATCACATTACTTTTCCTTCCCCGAAATATTTCCAGTCTGGCTATGAGTTTTTTCTTTAGACGTAATGACCCAAGTTAGACATATGTGAGGCTCTGGCTCTGCCATGATTTGTAAGTGATGTGATCCTAAAATGTTTCCTGGCAATTTCCAAGGTCTGTGGGTGCTGTAACACATCACATGGATGTTTCTAGAAAGAGTTATGGTCACCCCCAATAATCTTTGCCTGAGGCATAGCCAATTTAGATGACTAGTTTGGGGATCAATTTCCCCTCATGATCTTTTCCATATGCTATTTTTATAGCCTCACAGTTACTTTTTGTAAATTCCTCCATCAGTTTGTCCCTTCATTTCCCAGAAAAGCCTTGTGGTCATCTATAGGCTTAGAGCTTTGACTCTGAACTTCAGCTCCTTCAGAACAGGGCCATGCCTAATTCATTTCCGTATGTTCAGCACCAGTGTCTGACATATGGTCAATGCAAAATATGTGTTGGTTCAACTACCCCAGGTGAGGTATGCAGAGGGACCCTACTCTGAGCTCCCCAGGCCAGTAAGTCCTGCAGAGAAGCATCATGAGGATGAAGAGCCCATGTTACATGAGGACATGCAGAAAGGCCTGAGAGTAGATTGTGTGGAAGAAGAAAAAAAAAAAAAATCTCAGGTATAGGAGAACTGTTAGGAACACAAGAGCCAATAGCTTTTTTCATTATTTAAAAGACTGAGCTTCAGGGAGATGACCTGGAATCAAAAGGAGGGAAATCGGCAAAGTCCCTGCCCTGGCTCCATGACCTCCTCATGGCTAGAAATGTCCAGAAGAAACAAGCTTCCCCTGAGGCAAGGCATTCGCTACTACAAGAAAAACGCAGCAGAAGCTGGGCACTTGCTAGAGAAATATGCCATGAGAGCAGGTCTCCATCCCTTCATTCCAGGCCCAAGCCCTGAGGCGGCTGACCCGGAAGCACATTCCATCTCTGTGCCGCCATGGTTCGGTCCCAGCGGTGCCAGGTATCTGAGAGATTATTCCTCACGAGGGCCCAAAGGGACATGGAATATAGAGCCTTGCCATATATTTTTAGAATAAGAGCAGCCTCTCTTCCTCCCTGGGAAGTTGGACATAAGAGAGTCAAGGAGGAATGAGCTGCGAGCCAGACAGCCTGCTCCTTCCCCTGTTCTGCCCGCGGAATTCTGGGTGGCCATGGGGAGCATGTGTGTGTATGTGTCTGTGCAACCTCCTGGTGCTGGGGATCTACCATCTGTACCATATGGCTGATACCACAGCAGAAAGATGAAGAGTTTGATCTGAAACAGGAGCCACCCTCCATGGAAGTCTGTTCTGAGACTTGAGAGGCCACCCGCATAAGACCAAGCCAGTCTCCGGACATGGAGTGGAGAGTACTTTGTTCCAGCTGCTGGTAGGCCACGGGCCACGGGCTTTCCCCCTCAGAGGGGGCACACTGAAGGTCAGTGGCACTCGGTGGGGGGAGCAAGAGCCCTGTCACAGCTAGATTTAATAAAAAGCCTGACTTATTTCCTGATCTGGAAAATGGGCCAGAACATAAAATCACAGAATATTACCATCCTTGTTTCGGCCTTGCCTCAACCAGCTACGGCCTGCTGTTCCGTGTCTACTCTGTCCCCTCCCTCCCCCACTCCCAGAAGGAAAAGAAAAACATTCTTCAGGCCCATAAGGTACTATTTCTTTCCAGCCTGCAAAATGCTTAACAGCTAAATCCAATACTTCAAATGTTGGGGACCAATGCAAAGACCAAGGCACTAGTCCCACACTTCATGTCTCCTCGGTCTCCCCTCCCTGGGATCTAGTCTCGCCTCCTTTCAACCCTGGATTCTCTGCTAAGTCACAGGGCAGAACGAGGAGCATGGTCAGATTGGCACAGAATCTACACAGGTGAGGCTTCCAAGTCAACTTTTGGACCTAACCACTTGGCAATCAACAGTCATGAAGGATCTAGCTTTGGGTCAGTGGTATTTCTGGCCATTGATAGCTGGCTAAAGAGTAAATCCTTACACGGGGCAGCCCAGGCTGGCCATGAAGACACATTTGGGTCCTTTAACCTCAGTCCTTCAGAAAAGAACATTTCTAATTCAACTTGCCCCCTCTTCCAGGAAGCCTTCCCTTATTTTGCTCATAGCAATTACTCTTCATCCATTGTTCTGCAGTATTTTGTTTGTACTTATGTCCTCAGCCCTGTAAGCCCTCACTTCATCCTGCCTTGCACATGTCTACCTCCCTACATAACTGCTAGACCTTCAGGGCACAAACTCTACCTTACTCATCACCGCTCCTCCCCATGCTGCCTAGCACAGAGACTGCTCTCCGTAAGCATCAGTAAATGCTTACCATGCTTGACTGAACCACCTTTATAAATCCCAGAGCAGGATCAAGGAGGAGGCAGCAGGACTCAGGAAATAATTAATCACGGGTTGATCAACATTTTTTGCTCTCCATTCCCTCCCTCAAACCAGCTGCAGCCGGTCCTTCCTGAGCCTGGCCTGCTGAGAAGCCTCCTAAGAAAGAATGTGGCTTCCTCTGTCTCCCTTCTGGAGGGATTTGGATGGGTCACATTTCAGGAGGGTAGCAGTGGGGCTCAGAGACCAAGAGGGATGAATCCTATCACACAGCCTTCTAGCGGCTGTTCTGGAGAACACTAGCAACGATGAGGACCTTAGTCTTGCATAGGAGGAAGGAAAGGCAACAGCTGTGATGTCAGGCCTGCAGACTAGCTCCCCACAGACAGGGCTGGAGAGAGCTGGGCTTCTACAATGACAGAGACGTGTACATAGCACGGTGGGGGCACAGGATCACGCGTCTTGCCATGGACCAGGCCCAAAGGCTCCTGAGATGGTAGGCCCCAGAGAAATAACTCCCAAGCCACTGTGGAAGTGTTTGTACCTGAAGGCTTCAGACCAGGACATTGCTAAGAGAACCCTGGAGCTGCCACATGGGATGGGTTTCCTGTCCAGGGCCTCACTCGTGAAGTGGGCATTCCTGAGAGGGGTGGGAGTGAGGGAGAGCCAATTCATCACTCCTCTCCAGACCATAGTCCTGATTCCATACAGCAAACGCTAGGCTGCCCGAGCATCACCCCCTTGATGAATTCCCCAAAGCCAATGGGCTGCCATCGCACTAAGCTTAGGGGACTTTTAGACCCCTCTTTTCCTTATACGGTCTAATGCAGGCAGTGGCCAGGGCTGAAAATAAAATTTTTGTAGCTCAGCTTCAACACAGCTAGGAGCTCAGTCAGACTCAGCTTAAAGCCTACTGCTTTGTCTCATCTGTATCAAAACTTTCCAACTAAGAAAATCAGCCTGCGAGCAGACATTAATTTTAGTGAAAAGATGGAGAGGAGAAGGGAGTTGAGGGAAATTGGAGGGGGAGATGAACCATGAGAGACTATGGACTCTGAAAAACCTGAGGGTTTTGAAGGGGCGGGGGGTGGGAGGTTGGGGGAGCCAGGTGGTGGGTATTAAGGAGGGCACGCATTGCATGGAGCACTGGGTGTGGTGCAAAAACTATGAATTCTGTTACGCTGAAAAGAAATGAAATTAAAAAAATAAATTAAAAAAAAATTTTTAGTGAAAAGACAGGTCACGGTCCTGACTAATAGTGGATCACACCTGTACAAATCCAAAAGGCCCCAGGCCCCCAGGCTCCCCAGACAATAAAGGCTGTTTTCCTCCTAGGATGTTGGGGAGTTAACCCAGGGCAGTGTAGGCCAAAATCTACTTTTCTGGCTACGAGGACCCTCTTATGGCTCCTAAGGAACCAAAAGAGTCATTTCCTTCCAGCAAAGGCACCATTTCATCCACTGGCTTGGTCACAAGCCGTGTTTCTGCCAGGGCACCAGCACTGCTGGCTGCTAGTTCCCAGAGAGCTACTGTGAGTGGCGTCCCTGCTGGATGCCTCCCTGGGGAACTTTCCAGGCAACGCTTACACACACGTACATGCGCACACACACACTTACAGTCAGCTCAGGCCTACAGGCCCCACCCGAGCTTTCTAGAGCAAAGCTAGGATCCAGGGTTGGAGAGCCCTGTTGGGCTGGGAGACGCCCATCAGCAGTCTCACAGTGCAGCCTGCTGGGCATGAATGAAGGTGCAGCAGCAGGACGCAGGGGTGAGGGGTACAGGGAAGGGTGTCTGCTTCCCCTCTGTCCATTTCCAACACCCGGGAAAGGAGCCTCAAACCCCAAACTGCCAGTTTAGGCTTGAAGGCCTGTGGGAAGGGAAAGACAGTTAGCCTTGGGGCTTTCAAAATGCAAACAATTCTCCCACCCCCACTGAGGTCTCAACTGCTCAAATGCTTTAGAATGTTCCAAATGTTCAGCATAAGAGAGGAGCCCTGGGGACCCACAGGAGGAATAGAAGCTCCATGCTGAAAACAAGGACTGAGTGTCCAAGGAAATAGGCGGGAGTACCTCTTGTGAGCTTCCTACGAATTATCATTTCTAACTTATATAAGACTCCCCTGCTTCAGCCAATCTTTCAGCACTAACACACAGGTACAATTTCTATGTGAGGCACCAAGAGGGTACAGTTCACCTTAGTAAGGAGCAATGAAACAGCACTGACACAGTGTGAGGGCCAGTGATGGCTCAGGGAAGGCAGCCATGGTTGGGTGGGCTCTGTGGGTCTGGTGGGTCCTGACAGGTAGCGGCAGGAAAGATGGAGAAGTAGCTGGAAAGAAAGGGGGCGTAAAAACACCCGCAGGACCTGGTGTCAGGGAGGGCAGTGGGCAGTGAGAAAGAGGGCAGAGGACAAAGAGGAGGGGAAGGAGGTGGCTTTGGCAGAATCAGAAAGAGTGAGCTGGGCCTTGGAAGGCAATGTAAAATGAGTCTCCGGAGGCGGCTGCTGAGTGTGGGTAGCCATTCCCGACACCCTGCACCCTCCTCCCCCTTCATGAACCCTCCAGCAACCCGCTCTTGCCTACCTGTCTCTGCTTATCCACTTACTACCTCCGCTTGCCCCTCTTGCTTCTGGCCCTTCCCTCTCTCCCCGCTACTGCCACTTTCTCCCTCCAGCAGCTCCTTGAAGTCAGAGAGTTTCTTATACCACTGGGTAGAGAGCAGCACCCCCCCCCCGCTGCCGCAGGGCCCCTACATGCACACTGCCCAGTGTCCCCTTCCCTTCCCCTCCAGCTGGCCTCCGAGAGGTGCCTGGGTCCCCAGCCTTCTTCCCTCCCGGCCGAACCAGCCAAGCTGCCGGCCTCACCCAGGGACTGTGGGAGCTTCCTGAGCCACCTGATGTGTGAGGAGCAGTGGACAGTCTCTAGCTCTGCAGCACACCATGCCCCGTCTAGACAGATGTGAGCTCTGTGTCCTCAGGAACAGCCAGCCCCCAGAGCGGGGCTCTGCTCCAAAGGCAATTCTTCCCCTGCAGGTGAGGCTGCTTTGGTGGCCAAAACTGAGCGCACATTGGAGACATTTCCCACTTAGCTGGCGGCCAGTCACCTGAAGTCTCTGGGGGAAAAGACAAGGCTCTCTGGTAGGGAGAATTCTTATTTTTTAATCATATTTTTTTAAAAAATGAATGAGTAGTTGGAGAAAACAGGCGACAGAGTGGGTGGCCACTTGGGATACAAAGAGAAAGATCAAAGCCCACCAGGCACGGAGGAAACAGCCACACCAAGGCTGTGGCCCAGAGAACAGTCTAGGTGGCCCATGCTCCATACAAGGCAGCCTGGGAACGGGAGGCGCGGGGTGAGGAAGCCTCAGTCACAGGCACCCCGTGGCCCTGCTCCGCGACCCCAGCACTGCAGTTAACCGTCTTCAGCTGGAACAAACACCTGCTGTCAAGAGACGTCCAACCGAGCTCCCAGTTCCCCAGAAGGGCCGTCGTATCTCTGTGTGGGCGGTGAACCTACCCAAACGGCGGCCCCCAGGCTGCTTTCTTCTTCCAAGGAGAAGCTGGAGTTCCTCCCTCTGGACACAATCCTTCTGGCTGCTGCCCCTCTCACAATCTCAGCCCGGGGCAATTAGCCAGGAACACTCTCTGTGTTTACTGGCTGATTAATTAGCTCCTTCTAAGAGCCACAAGTGACTGTGTGACAGTGAGGCCATTATGTCAGGCATGGGGCCAAAAGTGTCCATCTTTCCCAAATGAGTATGCTACCAAATTTCCTCCCAGGTCCCTCAGTTCAACCTCCCATTTTTTTAACCCAATTTATGATAACCAGGATCCTGAAGACCGTGGAAAGAACATGGCTTGCCCAAAGAAGCAACAGGCCATAATGGTGGGCCCAGTCTCCACTCCCAGCCCAGTGCTTTCGCACCTCACAGTGCTGCCTCCCAACCTTCCAGCTGGGAAAGCAGCTCAGCTCAACAAGCCCAAGGAGCTGCTAGAGCCCCCAACCCACTTTAGGTTAGTCAGACCTACAGCATTCTAGTAAGTTCTCTCGAAGGACTTTCACTAACATTTGGTAGAAGCCAGGGAAACTTGGGTACCAGGACATCATCTGAGGGGCAGCACTGAAGGGAGGGATTCCAAGACCCTGTCTCTTTTCCCTTCTAATGTGAAGAAGCCATAAGAAACTGACATGCCCTCTCAGACCAGCCAGCTCATTCCTCATGAGATTTGCCGGGTCTCCCCTTCTCTGATCCACGCTGTGGCCACTTTCTCATAACCTAAGGATCTGCTTCACCCCATCCTTCGCCAGGACAAACCTGAAGTGCAATGTGTAAGAGTGATAACTGCATTCATACCCCCCCTCCACCCATAAACAGAGGAACAGGCAGGGAAAGAGAGACCACGGTGCTAAAGACCTCAAGACAGAAGTCGTGATGTATCCATTACGTTATCTGCTGCCTCACACAGACTCCAACGCCCCCGGCCCCGCCCCTGAGCTGCTTCCCCATGTGTCAGACATACAGCAGGACAATACAGCCCGGAAAGGCAGGTCCCTCTGCTTGGCCAATAGATGGCCAGGGGTTAAGAGGCTTGACGGGTATGTTTCAGCATTTGCAGCTCTACGGTCCTCCCAAGAGTGCCCCTCACATCTTACCTGATAAGGTCAATAGGCTGAAACTTATAGAACACTCCATAGCGTGCCCATTCTCGATACAGCAGCTAAAAAAAGAAAAGGGAAACAGATTAGGGGTGGCAGGGGAAACCATTCACCTTTCTTTTTGTTCACCTTAGCAAATCAGAATTTTATCCCCCACAACCACCCTAGCAAGTCAAAACTGAGTCACCAAAACCCAGCTTCTAGGAAAATTCTCCCAAGACATCCACAGGGAGGGTCTCCAATGGTGGGAGGCTATAGAGCCCTTCCCCATGTACTAAAGGTGACCTTCCTCACACTCCAGGACAGACTCTGCTGCACCTGCCAATCATAACCCCACCTTCTTCACTCCCTCGCCTGGCTTAGTTCAGCAAAATGAGCCTGTTATGTTCCCTCATTCCTTCGTGAAACAAGTGTTTCTTGAGCATCTACTATGTGCCAGACACTGGAGAGCACTGTAAACCAGAGTCATTGCTGCCGTAGAGCTTACACCCTGACGTGTGGAAACAGAGAGAAACACGTCAACATACAGGATTTATAAATGCCACACAGAAAGCTAAATCAAGGCAAGGGAGCAGAACACGAAGGGCAGGGGAGTAGGGTAGGGTGTTATTTCAGACAGATGGCAAGGGAAGGCCTCTCTGAGGTGACAGCTGAGCTGAGACCTGAGGGAAGTGAGGGACCATGCCCGGCAGAAGAACACTCTTCCTGTGCAAAGGCCCTGAGAAAAAGTGCATGTAGTATGTCCTGGGAAGGGAAAAGTGCATGTAGTATGTCCTGGGAAGGGAAGCCGTGTGGCCGGGGCAGCGTGAGCATGAGGCGAATAGGCAAAGATAGCATCAGAAGGTACTGAGATGGAAGCTCACTTGAGGGTTTGTGGGCCACGCTAAAATCTTTGCACTCTGCAGGAAGCCAGGGGGAGTCGTGCAGCAGTGGGGAGAGACCACCCAGCTTGGACCACAGTTCACTCACGCCAGCCGCCATGTGGAGGAGACTGAGAGCAACCATAAGAGCAGGGGTCTCTGTAGCGGTCTAGGAGACATGAAGGTGGCCTTCCCCATGGAGGCGGTGACTGCGTGTGCTGTGGAAGAGCAGGTGGGGAAGGACAGGACCAGGAGTTCACTTTGGGGTGCGCTCATTTGAGGCGCCCTGTAGGCATTCCCGTAGGGCTACTGAGTATGCAACAGGATGCAAGTGTCTGGATTTCAAAGGAGTGTCGACCTCCTAAATGTACAAGAAGATGAAAATTTGGGAGGTGTCTGATGGGAGATGATTTATAAGGTCATTGAGCTATGGATGCAACCAACAAGGGAGAGGAAGTAGGTAAAGAAGAGGCATGACAGCAGGGACCTGACATGGCGACCTTCAGAGGCTAAGGAGATGAGGGGCAGCAAAGGAGCCACAGGAGCCGCCAGGGATGTCCAGGGCTAGAAAGGTGTGGTGCACCAGAAGCAAAGGGACCACTGGTCTCAAAAAGAAAACAATGTCCCGCTGTGTCAAACACTGCTGACGGGCCAGTTCAGGTGAGAATGGAGAAGCGACCTCCAGGTTTGGTGACTTTAAGGTCACTCGTGACCTTGATAAGAGTGGTTTCCATGGATGTGTGGGGGCAATGCCTGAGTGGAACACATTCTAGAAGTTACAGGAGGAAATGATGCACCCACATAGAGAGGCGAGCCACCTTATGATATCTGAACGGCAACTTTAGCAGAACTAGCACGTGGACAAAACCTAGGTGTCACCACCGGGGCAAATGGCATTTCAGTTTCAAACACTTGGCCAGCAGGCGTCACAGATTATCTGCAAGTAAATGAAGTAATTAGACATCATCTAGATATCCACGCTGAGAGACCTTAGCATGTAATCAAACTATATGTCTAGAATTGACAAGTCTGCAAGACACTGGCTATCTTGTCGTGTTCTCTAGTCCCCTTACCCAGCACACAGAAGTCACAAGGCGTTCTGACCAGGAGAACCTGCCCTAAGCAGGTATTTTGGATAGCTAGTTGAACAGCAGGAGGTCATCCTTCTCACCTCAGGCCCTTTAAAGACGTGATTTTTTTCACAAACTGACACAAGAACTGGCATTCCTACGTAATGGGCTTAGACTTTTATTGTCATAGCATCTTCCAGCAACGGCGACACTGAACCCGAAAATACACGGACCCAGACAGAGCGAACAGCAGCCACACTTAGCCTCCACCTGTGAAGGAGGACACCGGACATAAATAAAGGGGTCCCTCCGAGCCAGACTGGTGGGTCAGGATGTGAATCCACGAGTTCGGAGGCCGCTCCTTCCAGGCGACTCCTGACTGAATCTTACTGTTCTCATTAGATCGTCTCCTCCCCTTTACCTCAGGTGCTTCGACTGCCCTGGGTCTCTATTCCCTCCCTTGGTGCAAGCCCTGCCCTCCCTAGCACCTGGCAGTCACAGTGACATCATTTGTGGCCCTGAGGGAGGCCAGCATGCGTCAGGAGGTATGGGCAAGGACTCCCCTGAGGGCTGTGGCTTGTCACTGCCTGCCTCAGGCTCTGACCTCTGGAGCCGATTCCTCTCTGAGTCACGGATCAAGCCAAAAGCTAAGCCTGTGAGCTCCGATCTGCCACTGCCCTGGAGGGAGAGATGAAAGATGCCCCCGAGAACCAGTATGGCACAAGTGGCTCGGGCTCAAACTGAAAGCCACCCTCACCGGCCTTACCCTGAGTGGGATCCCGGGCATGCTATAAGAAATACCTTTCTCAGTGTGCTGCCTTCTGAGCGCGAAGCTGGATTCGGTCTGTCGCTGTGGATGAGGGGTGAGCCAAGAGAGCTAAGTGAGCCTGGGGCAGATGGGCTGGATGGGCACCGAGGATACCCCACGGTAGCCCCTGTAAGGGACCTACAGCCACAGAGCACCAGACCTGGGAGTGTCACAGCCGTCAGGGCCAAATGCCCATGTGGCTATGCCCAGGCTGGCTCACACCTCCCTGCAGGGGTGGGCAGCACTATAGACCCTTCCCCATCTCTATGAAATGTTCACTTGCACATACTCAGAAACTAAGGGGGTCAAGCTAAAGCCCAGGCCGCAGGGTTCCAGAACAGATTAGCAGTCAGGGTAGAAGGCGGCGAGCTCTGGAGTCTCTGCCCCAGGGGGATGAGTATGGTGGAGTAAAATGCAGGAAGACAACCACAGTGTCTTGGAACAATCCCTTGAAATGGACCGTGTCTAGAGCCTCCTAATGCAGCTTTTAACAAACCTACTTTCTCCCTCAGAGCTATACCAGTGTCCTCCTCACGACTGGCCATGCCTGCGGATAGATGAGGGAAGGTCTGCAGCTCCCTCTCCATGGACAGTGCCTTATCTCAGAGGCCCTGGATATAATTCTAGACATGTCAGCCCTACCCCAAACCTCTATGGGGACCACCCCGCCTGATGGATCAGAGCATTCAAGCAGCCAGTCGGCTCCCTGGGGATCACACTTGACAGTGGGTCAGTGGGTTTAAGTACTTCATGAAACAATAAAGGAGCCCCACTGTGAAAACCCATTCGCAATGCCAGAGAATGGCAAGATGTTAGCAACTCCTGGCTCTCTCGAAGGCCTCAGGCTCCTCAGAGAGCCAGACCCCAACAGGAAGAAAGATGCTGCCAACTGACAGCTGGTGATGGGACAGGGTGAACTGAATGGAAAAGGAAGGAATTCCACTCCCAGATCCTGTAATGACCTGTTTGAATTGTTGGCAAGTCACTTCGACTCTCTAGGCCTCCTCCATTAGCAAAATGAGAGTAGGAGGGTACAACCCAGGACCAAAGTACTTTTCTGGTCACAAAAACAGAACTCTCTTTACACACCTTTTCATGGGGTCACTTTATAACCATCCACTAGAGACGACAATCATCTGCAGAAGCTGGAGAACCCAAGGCCCAGGTTTAAACACTGCTAAAGAGAAGAACAGTACAGTGATGGGCTTTGGGGTCCCCTGTACGTGGGTAAGGAAGCGGCAGGGAGTAGCGGGGCTCAGGCAGCCCTCCGAAGATGCTTACGGTCACTTCCCTGCAATGCTTGAGAAAACCAGGCAGGTCTGGCTCATGTGGATTTAGGTGGCTACGGGCAGCGAGGGGAGACCCATCCACACCCATGCTGCTCCCTCTTCCTGCTGCTGTACTTTCTAGAAAGGCGGAAAACCCCTGCTCTCCAGAGGCAGGGTGCGTCTTGTTAATTACCCTCCAGGAATGGGGAGAGACTTCCAGCCCCTAGCTGGAGCTGAGTCATCCAGACCATACAAATGCACTAGGCAAGCTGGAAGGGAAGAAGACTGCATTCTCAAGGGCCCCCAGGCTTTCCTGGGATCTGCCTGGGAGGAGCCTGGGCCTCCAGGAGATCAGGGGAACAGGCACAAATTGCAAGGAAGAGTAAAGGAGGACATGTAGGTACTGGCATGATGGGCAACTTGGGATGCCCTTGCAAGTCACCTCTACAGGCCCCCAGAGGGGCAATCCCACTGCAGCTCCTGACCCTTCTCCACGCCCTGCAGCAACAGATGCGAGGATTCTCCCTGGCACCCAACCAAAATCCGTTTGCAGTCCTCTCCAAGAACACTAGACTATTATAATACAATTAAAACAGATCAATATCCTGCACGTATTCAGAGGTTTGGACTATTTTTTCTTCACAAGGACCCTTTTAGGCCCCACCCATATACTGAAACTGCAGGAACAAAGCCAGCAGTGTGCTGAGAATTCCCCTCGCCATACCCGAAATGCTCAGGAGCTGGCTATACAGGGCTGGCTGGGGCTGCGGACGCCAGGGTTTTCATCCTGACTTGACAATCATTTATGGCCATTGGAACCATCTCCTCACCTTGCTGGGAATCAGTTTTCCAACCCAAATGGACGGGGTGGGGCAGGGAGGGAATTTTCCTTCTCTCATGGATCCCCTCTCTCCCCATCCCAGGAAAGTCTATTTCCCTAACCATGACCCTGGCAGAGGAAAATAAGGACTGGCCAGCAAGCTGAAGGCAAAGCCACAAGGAAGGCGCCTCCTGTCTTTCAAAGACATCTATCTGCCTTTTGACGTCAGCTCTGGGAAATATCCACCAAGGTACAGCTCCTTCCGAGCTGCTCTGTCCCTGCCTCCCAATGTCTACCCATTCTGCCAGTTCGGCTGTGCGCTGGGAATAATTCTATTGGCCTACACAAAACATTTCCTGGAAGGAAAAATTTCCGTTACAAGATTGTGTTGTTAACAATAACACAACATCATTCCAAAGACAAACAAACATCTATTTCAGATGGTCTACAATTTGCTTCCCTCTGCCTCCGTGCAGATAGCAGAGGTCTGGCTGATTTCTCCCTTGAGTTATTGTGTGTTCCTGGTCTCTGGAATGTTCCTGTAAAGTGCTCTACCTTGCCGGGCTGGGGTCACCACCCACTCAGCAGGAGGACTCTTAGGTGGGCAGCAGTGGTGATCACCCTTTAAAGGGGAGGAACGTGAAATGAGAGAGCAGGAGGACAGAAAACGGTTGGGGTGAGCTAGGTGAGATGTGAGGAGAAATGCTTCCTCCTTTTCCTTTAACTCTGATCCGGGACTTTTCAGGAAATTAAACCCCGAGACTATTAGCGTCAGATAGAAAACAGATGAGGTTAAGACATGGCAGTACTACAGCAGATTCCCTGGGCAGGCAGAGAGGGGACATGTGTAAGCAATCACAGCAGTATTTCTGGAAAAGACCTTTTATGTTTTTAATACTTAACACTTCATAACAGGGACTAATAGGCAGGATAAAAAGGAGGCTGCTCAAAAGGCAACTTGGGGGATGAATAATTTTCCAGACAACAGAGCCGGGGGGAAGGGGGAATCTCCTCGGGCTTCAATTCCTCAGCCCTCCCACCCCTGCCCTCCCTCCTCTGCTCGCCAGAATTGGCGATGGCTGGGGGAAGCTGGGTGGGAGAATGGTATGAAGGGGTTGACAGCCAGATGAGGCAGTCCCCACTAAAGAGGCAGGTGACACTTAGAGTGCCATGTCATGGCGGGGAGGGTGGTGCACCCATGCAGAAGAACCGGGGTCTGGGTGGTGGGCCAGGAGACAGAGGTAAGGGCAGGTGCTGTGACTGGCACAGGAGGGGTCCTTCCAAAGGGACTGTTCCCTCACTAACTGTAACCTCTGATTCCCAGCTGCTCAGAGCACACTGAGCCTCCCTCTCCCTCAGGTTTCTATACCCCACTTGTCTGCCTCGAGGATAAGAAGAATAAGTTAAGAATAAGTTAAAGATCATCCCCCCACCCTGAGAAAAAGCCACAGCGGCATGGATAATAATATGTTTTTAACAGGGACACTGGCTTTGGGAGTCAGAAGCATCCCAAGTCTCCTCTCTGTTCACGGTGGCAGTGTCGCTATGGGCAAGGTGCTCACTCATTCTGTGTCTCAGTCTCCCCACCTAGAAATGACAGGATTTGGACTCTCAGTGTTTCTTAGTTGCGACCCCTTGGTCATTGGGGGTGGGACAGCTGGAGACCTCAGAATGGTGAGCAGTGCTGGCCCTCCAGGCACTAAATGCCCACAGCACCACCCCCCCACCACACACACACTCTGTCATGTCGGCGACCAGAAGCGGCCCCCACATTTCCAACCCCTGGAGGCCAAGGAGCTGTGAAGGACTGCTGAAAAAAAATACGTAAGCAGGTAAACAGAACTTTCAGGACATCTGGAGCTAGTCCCATACCCACCCACAGTCCCCTGTGCCTCAGTGCTATGTGCGGCCGCGGGCCAGCTTACCTTCCTATCATTCGTGTCGTCCCCTGGGCTGTCATATTCACCCTGTAAGAGAGAAAGAAGTGCTGCTGCATAAAGCCAAGGGAATTATCAAAGCCAGAGCAAGGATTTTCTTTTCCATTCTCTGGCGTCATCCCTTTCTCTCATTCCCTTTTTGAGGAAAGTCAAAAGCATGCCATGGTAAGGAGCCAATATCCCGTGTTGTTAGGCAGCAACGCGTGCAGTGTTTCCTGCGGACAGCCTCTCACACAAAGAGGCCCCCCTCCAATGCGTCCGCGATCAGCCTGTGCCTCCTCAGAGCAAAGGCAATGGCAGAGCGCGTGCCCAGTAGACCATCCGACATCACCCTGGGCCACGGCACACTCCCCCCACTCCTGTCCACGAGTGGCAGCACCAGACATCCTATCTGCCCACAGCAAAGCCATCAGTGGGGAGAGACTGTCATCTGGAAACTCCTTCGGGCACTCAGGGAGCACCCCCCCGCCCCGGCAGCCTCATGTGGCATAACCGTGTGACCCACGCAAAGGAAGTGACCAGCCAGGGGCCAAAGCCGCTGTGAGGGCATCTCATTCATGGGCCAGTTAAGTTCTTCATGAAGCATCCTGAAGAATGTCACTGCCCTGTTTCTACCATGAGGATGTTTCTAACACGACCTCCCGTCAAGCAAAGCTTTCCTTACAGTCTCTCTGTCTTCTCTGCTCAACCAAACAAGAGTATAAGGAATTCTGAGAGATCTCACCACCTGCTCCTCCCTTCAGACACTTGCATGCCTCGTCAGCCTTCTCACACCACCTCCCAAAACCGCCGCAGGGAGCATGGGGAACAGCTTGCCACAGGGGCAATGCCAGGAGAGACCGTTGTCTCTGGGGAGATTACTGTGGGCCCCGAGGCGGCCAGAAGCAGCCCAGGTATTTGAGCGGCGTGACTCCCTTCTGCCCTGCCTGGCACGCCTTCAGCCACGGTGTCGCCTGAGGCACGCAATCGTTTGAAGACTGTGGGGAGCGCGAGGCGGAAAGGATACTCACATCATGGAGAGGGTAGGCGGCCTCATAGATATTGTTTGCTATCAGAGAGTTAATGCCTGTGGAAGGAGGGAAGATGAAAAAGGTAACTGTGTAGGGCAGGGCTTTCTCAACTTAACCTCTGTCCGTCAGGAAACATTACCCCCCACCACCTCCCCAGCTGAGGCTCGCTGTGTGCTCCTCGTCGCCCCCAGTCTAGGAGTTTCTGAGGAGCTTTAGTTCTCAGCACAAGAATGGTATTTGTATTTCCCAAATACAAAGTTATGGTCCAGGATCAAATGTGCTCTCTAACCTCATGTGCCCCTGTCTTCACGCCCCCGGGACACCACAGACACTCCATCACCAGCACCACGACTGTCCCGTGATACCACCTGTGTCCAGTGACAGTGCAGTAATGACCCTACAGATTACTGTCATTAGGATCAATAAAATTACGTCAGAGCATCCCACAGCACGTTCTTAGAACTCATTTCTGGTGCCTTCCTGTTCCTTCCCAGGGCAGTGTTTATCCCCGCCCATGGCTGGTCAGTTGCCTAATCCCCACCCGTTAGTTGCCTAAGGTAGGGTGGCGCAGGGCAGTGGTTCTCACAATGTGGTCTGGGGAGCCCTGGGCATCCCCATGACTCCTTTCAGGCAGTTCACAAGGTCAAAACTAATTTTATAATAACACTAGGACATTATTTGCTTCTTCCCTCCGATTCTTTCCTGAGTACAGAGTGGCTTTTTGTGAATGGGATGGCGTCACCCCCTCCCCCGCAGCAGCTAATGGAGTATGTGCTTATGGACCCTTGTGTTTTAAAATTTTCTCAGGGTTAACTTCCAATACAATAAATATTGACTGATATAACCCACCTAATAAACCAAAGTCCTTTGGATACTCTCAATAATTTTTTTTTTAAATGCAAAGGGTTCTTGAGGCCAGAAAGTCTGAAAACCACACAAGAGATTCATGTTTTAATCCCAACAGTATTTCACAGGATGTGCACAGAGCAGACCCTACTGGATATATGCTAAATGAGTCAATGACTCCATCCCGATAACTCCAGCATAGTCACAACAGAGAACCTTCCGCCCAGCACGGAGGCAGTGTTGTTTACTTGTTTCATTCATGGCTTTATTCAGAGACGGTAAAACTGTATGTCCTGACTCAGGGTAGTCTGCCCTGGGTCACCGGTTCCCATATGGGAGACATTATATCCCGCCAACCCCCACTACCATGGTCCCTACCATGCAAGGATGCACATGTAATCATGGAGAGGGAGGAGGAGTGGGGAGCTCTGGAGCTCGGTGACTCCCCTTGCCTCAAACACACTTTCTGCCCTGAACCATTCTTTCCAGAGAGACTGCAGACAGTCGTGAGATGAGAAGAAAGCAAATTGGGTTTGGAGGGAAACATGTATCCCATACTAATGCTAAGTAATCTGTATTTGCACAGCTCTGGATAAACAACAAGTACGGATAACAATCGAGACAACATTTTCCACCTCCCCTTCCCAAGCGATACCCCACCCACATACTCAGAGACCACAGAGGCTCTCAAACAACCCTCTCTCCTCAAACCCGGCCCCTCTTCGCCTCATTTCTAGAGGCACGGGATGCCAGCAAGACCGGACATGGGCCCCACGTGGAAGCAGAGGCCCTCGGCAGACTGCAGGGGGCGCTCTCAGAAGGGACCACTCTTCGAGGGAGCTGGGAGCGCCAGCATTGCCAAGGGGCAAGTCCTTTCCCTATTTTAAGTTTCCTCCTTGGCATGAACATATGCCATCTGAAATAACTCTGGGAGGTGGGGGGCGGGGAGAGCAGGGGGTGGATAAAGGGAGTGTGGATGGGGGAAGGGTGCCCAGGGGCTGAATGAGTTGCAGATCTGTCTTACTCACAAGACTACAATTTCACTCTGAACATCATTAATCAGTTCAAGATCCATAACCACAGCAATGCGAAGCCACCCTACAATAACCACGGGGAGGGGTCCCGAGTCAGGAGAGGGGGTGGGGGCGGCCCAAAGCTACAAAAGGGCTGTAGATGAGGACAGAGGCTGAAGCACCACAGGCGGGGCGAGCTCTAACCCAGACCGTACCCTGCGCACTACCCACCCAATCCCTGCACTCACACCCACAGTAGCCAGAGCAGCAGCGTGTACCCTGAAGACAGTTCCCGAACTCCATGGGGGAGAAAATTAAACAGGTACAGAATTCTCGGTTTTGCTAGGCTCTGAGCATAGCAGCCAGGTACCTGACAGCATAAGCTGACAACCTGAACTCATGGGTCCTGCTGCCAGATCCTCAGAAGGATCGCAGACCACTGGAGGTCTAAAACACTCCACCTTGCATCTCAAATGAAGCTTCCTGCATACCACGTGCCTAAAACAGCTCACTTCCCTTGAAGGATGTTGTCTGCCCATTGTTTTGTGTGTTCCCTGAAGGCTCACGAGGTTCCCATTCCCCCCTCAGCTGTATCTCTCATGGCAGCTAGTTCACTGCTGGGAACACAGAAGGGATAAAGGCTGATGAGAGCAACCGGCCCCATGGCTAATATTACTGCAATATCTCTTCCCATATATCCCAGGCACCCACCTTCCTCACTCCCCCAATTTTCTATGGCAACCACTGCTGATGAAGAACCTTTAAACTCGGGTTGATTAGTCTGTTTCCTAGAGAAGCACAACCAATGGTTCTTGGTCTTGGGGCCAACACAATTCAGGTCCTCAAACCTGTTGTCCCAACCCAGATAAGCAGAGCCCCAAAATGCGGTGAGGGAGTGTGCCTCTGTCCTCCAGGGTTGGATGCCTCCTTTTTTCCAGATGGCATCATATGAGTGATCTCAATCAGTGGCTGTTGTAGAGGGAGGGAACAGCACATAAAAGGAGGAGGAACAGGGAAGGGGGGAGGAAAGTTGGAAATAACTATTCATCCACAACTTCACCCAAGAATGAGAATTGCTCTGGCCTCTTGGGTCACCCACAGACTTCAGAAACCAACATCTTACCCCCAAACAAGCATGGAAATCAGTTTGAAAGAAGAAAATAATCAAACGTTTTTTTAAATAAGAGTCTCTGCTTTGAAAACTGAAATTCTGAATTTTTTCCTTTCTTTTCAGCAAAAATGAGCTAATTGGTTCCATCGTGCCCCATCCATCTGGCCATAATGGCAAAGCTTTCTTCTTCAGGATCACATCTAGTCTTTCCTCTCTGCTCTAGACCCAGGGAGAGAGAAAGACCCAACCTCTCGTCCCACTTCCCCCAGAAGGGGAGCCAGGAAGAAGGAGAAAGCACAGAGGACACTGTCCTTTCCCTCTCCCCACAAAGAGAAGCAGTGTCTCAGCTCAGACATCTCACATCAGTAAGAAGCACCTCACTGATCCCTCCGGTCCCTTTTAGTCACTAGACCCTTCACACCTCTTGCTCTTAGAATTATAATCCCTGACCTGGCCAGGTCTGGCAACACGGTTCCTTGGCACCCAGAGGGTCAGGGTCAAGGAACAGAGCAGGGTGGGCTCAAGCGCCAGGCCCATACCTGAAAACACACACTCAACACAAAACCCGAGGCCTAGCATTTAGCTTCCAAGACATCTCTGGTTACCCGGACACAAAGGATCAACCAAAGCATGGTTTACGGTTGGCCTCCCAAAGAGAGCCTCATTAAATCTCCAAGAGCTGCTGGGAGACAGGGACCACAGCTCTGGTCCCTCCAGGCCAAACTCAAAGGAAACTTTCATCCAGTGGGACAGGTACTTAGAGGAGTGGTGAACTCTTGAAAACCCATTTGGTTTTGATTCCCCGCCAGAACAGGGCCCAGTCCGCCCGGCGTTCTGCTTTCATTCCGTGCTCCAGCCGGACGTAAATCTAAACCAGAGGTCCCAGACGGTGCATTTAACAGAGACTATATTTACCCATCACCAAATTGTCTTGACGTGTGCTTAATTACTTAAATGCCTTTAATCCCGAGCCTTTTCTTCTAACAAAATATAAACCAGTTCAGTTGGATGAATGATAAACCAGATGTTTACAACACACAACATGGTCTGGCTTCGGTCAAAATAATTAAGACATCGTCTCCTGAGTGGGGAGGAGAGATGCCCGAAGCGTACATTTTTGAAATGCTCTGACACCGAAGTGTCTATGAAAATGTAGTTCCATCAATCTGTAATTTTCTGTCCATGAAGACGAAGCAATAACTTCCGTACGAGAGCAGTAGAAAAGGTGTCTCTCTCCCTCTGACGTGGTCAAGGGGGCTTGGCTTTCTCTCCACAGTGAAGTGCACTTGAAAGGCAATGATATTGCAATAATGTTGTATGTACTTATCGTGGTGGGCACTGGACAATGTACAGAATCATTGAATCATGATGTTGGACACCTGAAACTAATATAACACTGTATGTTAATTACACTTCCATTTTTAGAGAGGCATTCCATGATAAGGTGAATTTGCAGGACCCTGAGAGTTGACCTTAGATGATGATTACTAAGGAGGCATCATGGGGGCAGGCCAAGTTTCACTGGGCTAAGACTGCTCACACACTACCACCACCATGCAGAACCCAAACCCACAAATATATCTGGTCTCTGAACACTGCATGTGCCTTACTTAGTCTGTAATCCCTCGCTTCCGGGGTAAATAAGAGGGAAAGGTTGGGTTACAGAAGAAATCCTCCCAATTACGAGTTAGACCATCAGCCAATGCAAATACACCCGTACTTTCTGATGGTCGGTAACCCTTTCTTTGCCTTCTTATGCTTGTTTTTACCCTCCTGCACATCCTTCCACCAAAGGTGGGGGGGGGGGGAGAGTAGAGAAAGAGATTCCAAGGGCCCCTACTGCTGGCTAGGACAAAAAAAGACTGAACTAAATGAACTAAATGCCCACATGACAAATGTTAGCAAAGTACTAGCAACAATCAAGCTCTTCACAGAGACACCTTGGTTATCTTTGGATACTTCAGTAAACCAATGGCTAAATCCCCAGAGGACAGAGCACGCTGCACCATTCTTTCCATTCCCAGATGTCCTCCCAAGAGGCCGGAGGCTGCCATAATCAGCTTTATCTAATCTTAAAGTCCCTAAGAGTCCTCTGGATAGCCTGTTAAAACTGTAGCCCCTGGCGCCCTGCCCCTGCAGATTCTGATCCAGCACATACGGTGTGGGGTCCGGGGAGCCGGGGCTTTCAGAGATGCGCCAGGGGACTCAGATACCCACAGAGCACACCACACCTGAGCAATGTCACCCATGGCCATGGGAGAAGGAGCGAGGTAGGAGTGCGTCTTTGCTCCCAGCCACCCTGGCCAGCAGTCCTGAATCCTCACCTTCCCTTCCACTGTCTACTTCCATGTTCTTTGAGGTCCACAAACATTGTGCAATTCAAGTCCTCTCTATGGCCCAGGGACCTGCTCGCCATGAATTTATAGAAAACCCAGTTCCTTCTCTCAGCCTAGCTGGTTCTTATGGAAAGGAGACTATGTTGCTCCTTTGAATCCAAGTTTATGAAATGCTGGAGCTGGAATTAGAAGCTTCGAGCACACTGAGGGGTCCCTCTTTATGTTACAAGAAGAGAAAGAAATGGGCCCAGAGAGGGGCTGTGACTTGACCTACGGTTCTCAGTTTGTTCATCCTGGAGCTGAAATGCCACCTGCTTCTCAGCCTTGTCGGGTGTGTGTGCCTATCTTCTTTTGGCTCCTTCTAGATACACTCTCTCCCCTTCTCTATCTGACATGAATGGGCTCCCTTGCTCTCTGGCTTTCTACTGGGTTTGGCAGGTCAGAAGGAGATGGGACCCTCTGACCTCCTCCTTGAACAGCCACCTGCTTCTTTCCATAGGTCTCCTCTACCCTGCTCTGCTCCATGTTCCAGTAACCTCTCTCTCACCTCATGGATCTAGAGCTAGGAAGAGCTGTACTGCTGCTCATTCCAGGCATTCCCAACTCCCTGTCCCCACCTTTGGAAATGGTGTCTCAATAGTCCCACCTTAAATTATCCTACTTTGATCATGTCATTTGTTCCCATTGGGACCGTGATTCTCTGGAGTGGCTCCCATCATGTCTTCTGTCTTATTTGCTCTCCTTGTATGTGTCTCTCTGGCCGCACAGCCATGTGGCGCCTTATTACCTCTTCTCCTCAAATGCTAACGTAAGCCCCACAAGAGCAGGGATAGCTGTGTGTTGTGTCTGGCTGATTCACTACTCTATCCCTTAGTTCTAGAACAGGAAGGACACATATTAGGTGCTCAGTAAATACCCACTGAATAAGTGAATGGATGTTATCCTGGGAAGACCTCAGCTTCCACCTCTCTGGGAAATCTTTCCCCGAAAGCCTCATCCATTTATTAATTTATTTTATTAATTTTTTTTAATTTGACAGAGAGAGATCACAAGTAGGCAGAGAGGCAGGCAGAGAGAGGAGGAAGCAGGCTCCCCCCTGAGCAGAGAGCCCAATATGGGGCTCGATCCCAGGACCCTGGGATCATGACCCGAGCCAAAGGCAGAGGCTTTAACCCACTGAGCCACCCAGGTGCCCCACTTTTATTAATTAATTTAAAGAGCCAGGATATTCTGATCTCAAGCAGCCTGTTCATCTCTCTGCCCTGAAACTGGCTAACCTCCGCTGACGCTACTCTGTGTGGTGGTTCCAAGGATCACATGAGAAGTGAGTGTAGAAGTGTGCTTGTGCAAGGGGTCCTTATAGTTCTGGTTACAGTAATACCTTATGTGTTCAGAGATCTCTTACCTGCTTATCTTGGTTCTTAACCACAGAGAGCCCAGAAGAAAGAAAAAGTACGTAGATCTCACAAAACCCATTCCCTAATGTTGCGGACCCTTACTACAGCAGAATCCCGCAGACCCTCCCTCAGTGCATTTGCTCTCTCTCTCTCTTTACCACAGACTCTCATAAGTTTGTTCCTCTGTCTCCCGATAGCTAAAGCAAAACTGAAAGAGCAGAATTCAGAGAGGGAGGTTACCAGAGTCAGAAATTCAAGATATCAGACAGAGAGTGCGGGGCAAACGACCTTAACAATAATTGGATGATTGTTAAGGAAACATTTTAAAAACTTGTATTCTTAATGATGATCCTGAATCATCCAAAAAAAGGTTACATATGCATCTATACAGAGAAGGTACCTTGATCTATCCTATATAAGAAAGGAGGGAATAGTACGAGAGATTTCAGAAAATTTTTCTGTATAAAAGGACATCGCTGAGGACATCAAGAGCTAAACCACCAAACCATATTCCCCTTTCACTTTGGTTCAAGGTCAAACTTGCAGCCCAACTGCAGGAACTATAGGGCCTTATGGTTTGAATATCTGCATTCTTTTTTTCCCCTTACTTTTGGCATTCTATTTTAATTTGTGTTTTTCCTGGTTCTTATTTCTTAATTTATTTATATTATGCTGTATTATTGTTTTTCTTGTAAACCACCTCAGAAATTTTGTGGAACAAGAGGGGAATATAAATAATTCCACACATGCGACTTGTATACAGCTTCATGCTTTACAAAAGTAGGCACTCAGATATATATATTTTCCACAATGAAAAAAAAAGTGATAATACTGAATAAATGGAAGTATTTCCAAATTATCATTATCTTTCGTATATTTTCCATCTTCGATTCTAATCTTTCTTATTTTCACTATCTTCTAATTCCCTTCATAACTGGGTACACTGGCAAAGGGAATAAAGCTTTGTAATCTGGCCGTAATAATGACCATATTAAAGGTAATTCCCGGGCTAAAGGATCAACAAAAATACCTTAGAAAACAATGCCAAGCACTGTTCTCCCTTTTTCTCTTCTTTTTATGAGGCAACAATCCTCTGGAGGAATCCAACTCAATTCTAGCCATTTGTGTTTCTCTATTAAAAACAGAGAGAAGGGCAATAAAATCAAAATTTACCCCATCGCTCAAAGGGCCATGTTATCTTGAGGCCTCTGAGTGTCATTACATTCCTCAGTTTTTCTGATCTTCTAAGATGGTACATTGGCCAAAGATTTTAGGGGGAGCTTGACTTTCCTAGACAGAAGACAAACAATTTGAAAATCAGCCTCAGGGCTCTCTCCCACCGGGAACCAGAGAATTGCAGTCATATGTCCCTTGTTACAAACCTAGTAATGGTTACAAACCCATTGGCAGCTACTGTTGAACTAACACTATCAGTGGGGTTTAGGGCTTCAGTGAATGGATCTGTTGGTGGTTGGGGGGGGCGGACAGTGCACAAACATCAAGTCCATAACTATAGTTACACAATATGTAACTATTAAAGGGTTTGGATTTTATCTAAGCGAAATGTGGATCTATTTTACCACTTCAAGCAGACCAGTGAAATGATCAGATTTGCATTTTAAAAAGCTCATACAGGCTGTATGTTATGGCATGGGTTAAAAATGGACAGAACTGGGGCTAAGAAGACCTCTTAGTGGCTGGGATAGTAAATTCGGGTAAAAAACAAAATGCAGTTGACGTAGAGTAGGATAATGGCTGTAAACAGTCAAACTGTACCCATTTCAGACATGTTCACAAGATCAACCCAACAACCCTCTGTTATTGTTTCTGGCTTGAGAAATGAAGAACCAGAGTTCACTGAAATTTGGGGTACATGGATGGGAGCTGGGTTGTCCCCCAAAAAGGAAATCTGTATTTTTTTGTTTACATTGGGGTTGAGGTTCTTTCAGAGGAGCTGCATGAGATATCGAGTCTGTTGTCAGATAATTCTGAGAATCTAGAGAAAAAAAAATCATTCATCACTTGATTTATATCGTTCCCATGCATAAAGCACATAAATCAACAAGGGAATTTTAAAATGTATTGTACAGTGAGTTGCGTACTTCGGGTTTAACTTACATTAGAATGGCACTAAGGAAGAGGCTTTATGATGTGTTGGCCTCAGTTTTCCTTCATTTTACTCATCATTTTATAAGTGCAGGAAAACTGAGGCTAATGGACACCCCACAGCCTACCAAAACCTAACTAAATTAAATGGAGATAGAACTTGAACTCACTTCTCCATGTTTCTCTGCCGAGGTCCCTGCCAAGATCCTACCTTGGTGTTTAGGATCTTGGGTTCAATATATGTCCACAAAAGGTAGGCTCTCCCTTCTAATTCAAGCGCCTATAAATTGGCGGTCGGATAACTATTGCTTCTGTAGTAACAGACTTTAAAGACTCAACCTAATTCCACCCCTGGTTCACAGCATCCCAAAGAGAATGGAAATGGGATTTGGAGCAAAGAAACCCAAGCTGTAGACCCAATTCTGATAGTGATTCAGTATGTGACCCTGGACAAGTCACATGTCCTCTCTGTCCCCATTTGTAGAATTACTGATATCCCAACTTTCCCCTGAGCTACAAAGTAAATATTAGATCATTTATCTTGATACTCAGACATAAGCATAGAAGTAATTGCTTCCACCTCTGTGTTCCCTCTGCACTCTGGACATGTCTCCATAGTTGTACCTAGGAGATTAACTCCTAATCATTTATTTACAAGTCTGTCTACATGGCAAGACTAAGCCCTTCAAGGCTAGAAATTAGGTCAAATTCATCTTAGCATCTCTCCATTTCTATAATATCACTTGATACCTAGAAGATGCTCAATAAATGTTTTCTGGATGTCAAAAAAGGAAGAAATTCTGGAAAGCTACTCAACAGCAACAAAATCCTTAAGATGTTTGATATGAGACATCACCAAAAAACTCAGATCTTCAAAGGAAAAAAAAACTTTCAGTGTTAAAGCAGAGGGTCCCTAATGGCCTTTCAATAACCCAGAGACTGTCTCAAAATAAATTCAGTTTTTCAGGATTTTCCAGCTTATAAAACAAACAGTTCTGTACTTAATCTTCTCAAAAACTCTGCAAGATAGTGTTATTATCCCCACTTGACATCAAATGAAACTGAGTTGCAGAGAAGTTGAGCCATTTGTCCACAGACACAATTACCAGCTAGGCATGTTTAATTAAGTCACTAAACTGACAGAGTAGAATGTGCAAGGCAGACAGCTAGCTGCACTGGGGCATCGAAGATGATCCAGACACACCTCAAGAACTGTTTGGGAGTCTAAGCCATGCATATAGCCATCAGCAAGAAAGACACTGAGTTTGGTGGGAGTGCCAAGGAGAGGGCATTGGGAGAACCTGTGAGACAGCCATGTCTGGTCTGGGGAGGGGCACGGGGGAGATGGAGGAAGGACATTCAGGTGAAGAGAACTGTGTGGATATAAACAGAGAACATGGTGGTCAGGTTAACAGGAAGAGAAATGGGAGAGAGAGGCAATCCAATAGAAATGGACATTTGTTATAGTGATTTTAAGGTTCTGTTGAACATCTCAGTGGAGATATCCATCTGGCAGCTGGAAATGCTGGGCTGGAACTGGTGAGAAAAGTGCGAAATAGAAATACATGGTTGCCAGAGGTGCCGGGGTTGCTCAGTCAGTTAAGAGTTTGACTCTTGGTTTCGGCTTCGGTCATGATCTCAGGGCCACGGGATCTATCCCGCAGGATGCTCTGCGCTCAGCAGAGAGTCTGATTGAGATTCTCTCCCTTCCTCTCCCCCTCCCCGCCAAGTGTACTTTCTCTTGTGCTCTCTCTTTCAAATAAATATATAAATCTTAAAAGAAAAAGGAAATACATGGTTGCTAGTCATCTGTATAGACAGAAAGTAAGGAGGCCATGGGAACATGGAGAAGGAAACATCTAAAATCTAGAAGAAGGAAGAATCTAGAAGAAGGAAGAAGAACCAAAGAAACACTTTCTTGTGTTTCTTGTGTCCAGGAGGCAGAAACAGAATGGCAACAGATTAGCACAGCAGTAGCACCATCCTGGACATCAACTCTCAGAAGATGGGGGATGGTACATTTGGTTTGGAAAGATGGAAGAGGCTAAGAAAGATGAAGACTAAGGAAAAGGCCATGAACTGTGGGAAGTAGGAAGTCACGTATGTTATCTGAGGGAGCAGATTTGGTCCAGTTGGGGGTGGTGTGACAGGATAAAAGGCAGATTAATGGAACTAAGGAGTGAACTGGTCAAGAAGTGAGACAAATTCAAGAATTCTGATAGAAGCCATGAGAAAATACAAAGATCTTGACTTCTCTGGTTGTCCTTGTAACCGAAGACAAATGGCTGCTCTAAGAGAGGGCTCCAGTCTGTTCCATGGAATCAAGCTGGGCTAATTAGTTGCCTCCCTCATTCATGTCCTGGCCTCATCAGCACCATGGTCCAGACAAATAACATCAACAGAAGACCTGACTTTTAAAAATTGGAGTGTTACCTGTAATTCCGTAGCACGATGAATACGTCAAAGCAAACAGTCATACATATAGCGCCCCCTTGAGAAGTTCTGTGCTACACTAAAAGCCCTGTCACTACATAAAACCCATTCTGGTTCCTTCTGCAGTACCATTCTCTTGTTAGTGAGGCATCTTATGAGTCCCCCGACTCAAACTCTCCAATATTAGCCATTATTATCATTAGCGGTGTTATTATTCTTTGGCTTGAGTGACTACATAATTCACTAGACTTGCCTCTCAATGACTTTGAACTCTGTAACTCAAAGCTGTCTCAAAAGATTTGGCACCCCAGGCACCCTATTCCGAAGGACTTTCTCTCAAAGGTTTCAAAAGCCATTCTGAGTGATAGTAACACCGTTAGCAAGCGCTCAGCCTGCAGAGTGATTCCTGTGGAAAAGCCACGTGCTTGTGCTTAAAAGCTCCCATGTTAACCTCAGCCATTATGTGTGTCTTCTGCAAAGTCCACCAACATCAGTCAGCCTGCCCTCTAGGCCCCCAAATGCTGACATTCCTGCTGCAAAGACTAATATCCTCCAATTTCAAAAACAAACCACCAAGGGAACAGAAACAGCCACAGTCTGGTGACCAGAATGCTGAGTCCTGCTGAACTCAGGAGCCACACATTCCGAGTAACGTGTGGCCTCGGACAAGTCACTCACCCTGTGGGAGGCCACTTCTTTCACACATAAAGGAGGAGGCTGCACTAACGGGCCTCTGAGATGCCCTATTTTTTTTTATTTATTTATTTATATCACAGAGAGGGGAGGGGCACAACCAGGGGGAGTGGCAGACAGAGGGAGAGGGAGAAACAGGCTCCTAGTGGACTTGATCCCAGGACCCTAGGATCATGACTGGAGCCGAAGGCAGACGCTTAACTGACTGAGCCACCTAGGGGCCCCTGCCTCTCTTCTTAAAACCGAAATAAGTAAGTAAGTAACACCTGCCATGTTTGGGTGAGTGTGAAAAACTTTCAGAGACTGTGGAGACAGGGATGAAGGTCTGAGAGAAGTTACCACAACCCGAGGTGAACCGTGCCCCCAAGAAATGGGGCACTGCTGCTCCCGGAGAGCAAGCAGAACTTCTGGCCCTGAGTAAAGCAGCCTCCCCTCCTCTGTGGGGGCCGGTTGTTTGTTTTGTTCTTTGCTGCCCAACACCGCCCCCCACAGGGAGTCACTGAAAGGACAGCTCTGGCCCCCTGGGCAGCCCATCACCACCACCAGCCCAGGGGCAGGGGAGGGGGTCCTTACCCATTGTGTTGTTGGCTCGAGAACAGGCTGTGCGCTTTAGGATCTCGTGCACCTAAGACGGACAACAGCAGGGCTGTGAGCGCCATGACCATGCGTGTCACCACACGAGTTTGGGCCGGTGGACCAGGCAGCTGGACCGGCTTCCAGGGAGGGGGAAGCCAAGCATGTGCCAAGCTCGTGCCTGGCCTGTCAAACCCACTCAGACTTGAGTGCTTTGAGGAAACAAAGAATCTAAGCCCCTCACACAAACTCCCCCCTTCGCCCCACCCTGAAAAAATAAAGAAAGGCTATAAATTGACTGCAGTTACAGGAGGTAAGGCAAACACAGCAGGGAGCCCAGACCCACATGCCTCTGGAGGGCCAGGGAGGAAGTGCCTGGGCTAGACTGTCGGGAAGGCGAAGAAGAGCCGGTCCTCTCCCCCAGCCCTGATTCCTGCCACGCTGGGGAAAGCACAGGACAAGGAGGCCACTGAATCCAGTTCCAGTGCTGGCTTCTAGCCAAGGGGACCCTGAGCGAGCTGTCTGTGGACCCTGACGGTCCATGGCCTTCTCTGTAACGGAGCTGACTCACAGAGCTGCTTCAAGAAACCATGAATCTGCTTTGTAAACTAAAAAAGGACCACCTACATCTTGCTCATTGTTACTATTATTTCTCTGGTTTTTCTCCGAGTCTTTATCTCATCTCCCCAGTCGGACACTTCCTCAAGACTCCACGGCTCAGAGCACTTCTGGGGCACAGGGCAGGTCACCAGCTCAACGGCCACGGCATGCCTAAACCAGCTGACCAAAGCCCTGGACATGGGGCTTGCAGGGGACTGTCTGTCACCTGGGAGGGAGGGCTGCTGAGCCCTCCCTGCAGAGGTAACAGGGACACAGGTAAACCTGTTGGCCCACTGGTGCCCTCCAATGGGTCCGAAGCCTGAGCCAGGCTAAGAAGAGGTGCCAAGCAAGGCAGTCTGCTCTGGGACAAATGGCTGGGGTGCTTAGGAACCCACAGGGAAGGGGCTCGGGATGACGTTTACAGATGTGAACACAGTCCTCAGACAGAAGTCCAGGGCAGAGTAGACCCCAGGACAAAAGTCAAAGGGTCTTTTCTCCCCTTCTCAACCATGTGGGGTGGACTAGAGAAAGGGAGAAGCTTCTAGAATGAGAGCTGAATGAGAGAAGTGTGTTCCTCCATCATCATTCACACTCCCATCTTCCAGCCACAGACCTAGAGGGAGTGGGAAATAAATAACTTCCAGCAGTATGGGGCCCAGAATGTTTAATTCACTTGTAATACTGTGCAGTAATTCAATAGCAATAATAATTAGGAACAGCGTTTATATGGTATTGTACTATTTTATAAGTACTCTGCAATTATTTGGTAAACCCCACAACACCCTATAACTCCCCCGCAGACATGAGACCCAAGCCACAGGGAGATTTAAATGGCTTATAATAGCATCAACCAAAAAAATGGGAAGTTTATGCCTTTTTCCATAGGATGATAAAAGAAATCATCTGCCCATTTTAAACCTTCCTAAAACACAACCCAAAGGGACCTGCGGTGTTTCCTTGCCTAACGTGCAAGCAAAGAGTCGAGGCCTTTGCAGTGTGCCTTGGAAATGTTCTATAGCTTCCTCTAACCACCTGTCTTTTCTTAATCCTTATCCCCTTACTGACTTGGAAGTCCTTCCAGAAATCGAACCCTTACTCCTCCTCTGTGGAAACTTAAGTGCTTCCCTAGGAATCAATGGGAACACACTGCCAGGTTCCCACTGTGGCATGAAGAAGTGTGCAGTATTCTTCAGGCCCCCTTTTCCTCCTCTGTCCTTAGGCTGAATGCTCTTTAGGCAGAGAGAGAATAAATGGATCAGCGAATGGAGACAGGCCACAGCTCTAACAGGGGCCACAAGGACACAGGCCATATACAGGGTTTCATTAGAAGCAATCATCCTGCAGAATTCAAAAACTTGATTTCAAAAGGCAAAAAAAAAAAAAAATGTAGAGGAACAGCTACAGGCATGAATCTTGCCTTTCCACTGAATGGGCTGGTGATTAATTTTATTCTTGGACAAACCGGCTAGTTCCAGTATTCCCTACGATACAAATGCATAAGACTCCTCTGAGAGGCAAAGAAACACGGTAGCCCAGCAACGGTCCTCAATCAGATACCAATGACTGGTATAAATTTTTTTTTAATCCATTTGTTCTTAGAGCCTCAGTTTCCCCAGCTGTAAAGCAAGGGGGGCAGGGGATCACCTGATAGCTGAAAGTTCCCACCAGCTGTCATATTTCCTCTTTTTGTGATTCCAAGACAGGCTTAGGTGGAGAATCTTAAAGAGAAGGCACTTCTCTCAACCTGTAGGCGAGGGCAATTGTCTGCTGGTGCCTTTTGCAAGGAAGACCGGAAAGCTCTGGGACAGGCCTCTCAGTTGCTAGGCAACCCCAAGCAAATGGCAAGGGAAGGTAGCAGGGAGAGCAGGGGAATGCCAGCCACACTGGGTACACAGCCCTCCCTTCACTTCCACAGCCCACCGCCCCTGGTTGACCTGTGTACTTACAATGCGGCTACGGGTGGCATTATCAAAGAAGGTATCCTTATCCTGGATGTTGTACCTGGAGACACCAAGAAAACAGAAGTTCGACTCATTTCATGACCCTGATCCTGAGACCACTGTCACCCCAGGCCCAGAGCAAACCTTTGGAAGGCAGCACAGCAAGATGTGTAAGACACACATACTTGCACATGCTCACGCACAGTGTTCATCATTCTTCTTGCCCAAGTAATTCTGAGAGCTTATCATAGAAATGGATCCTAGGAAATACAAGTTCCAATAGAAGAAAAAAGTCCCATGCATAAAAATGTTCATTATGAGGTTACTTATAATAAGGATTATGGACATAAAATGTAATTCTATGATCTATAGGATGGACGATCATGCAGTCACTGAAAATTATAATTAGGGGAAATTCATAAATAGGAAATTTTAGACTGTGATGGCAAGTATTATACTATGAGAAATTTTGAACATAAAAGTATGTAGAAAGGATTCCAATGTACAAACAAAGATAGTAAAAAATATAACAACCACCAAAGAGTATAGTTTCCACATGCTGGGATGGTAACTCTTTATTTTTCAAACTTTCGTTTAATGTTGTCACCATTATCAAATCAATTAGCTACCAAATCCCTAATTATGCAAGGTATGTGTCAGTTCTAAACTCTAAATTATGACCTTCCACTAAAGAGAACACCTGCCTAGAGCTGAGTGTACTCCAGGCATTGGGCGCCCAGGTGCCCAGAACATGCTCCCAGCCCCCATCCCTGGAGCCCAGTCAGGTTGAGGGTGTCTCCTAGCAACAGATGAAGAGAAGAACATGGTAGTAAGTAGACCACTGCTAGGAAAACTCGGAGGATGGAGAGCATCTTTGGGGTAGGAAGAACAGAAGGTTCTTCCAGATAGAGGTGTTTAGGAACTGGGTTTAAAGGCCCCCAGGCACTGAAAGAACAGGAGATGCATGGGAGAGGGCAGCCCAGATGCCACCGTGGGCATGAAGGCAGGCCCACGGAAGGGGAAGCACGGGAGAAGCACAGAGCACACACACACACACACAAAAAACACCCAAACCAGCAGGCCAGGGGGTCAACATGCTAGTCCCAGTTCAGCCACTTCATGCTGTCTGACCTCGAACACCCCCAGGTCTTGGTTCTCTCTAAGAGACAGACAGTACTATCTGAATGGCCACCTCATGAGGGGAGGTGATATTGTGACTTATAATAAATATGTCTTTTGGTCTTCGTCCCGGGCCCCTGACTCACAGCTCCCCAAACCCTTGGAATTTCCTGAGCAACAAGAGCAATGGGAGCATCTTTTGTCATATTTGGTCTCCCGTCAGAGCCACAAAGGTGAGATGGGTGTCTTGTTATGCATAACAAGCTCCTTTCTGCCACAGCTGGGCTTAAGTATGAGGTGACTTTTGGAAATCTCCTAAAATGGAGAGAGGAGCAGCTGGTTACTAGGGAAACCAGCCATGACTAGAAGATTGGAACTTTCAGTCCCATGCCTGATTTCTAGGGAGAGGACTGGGCTGGAGGTTAAATCCATCTCCAATGGCCCATGATTTAATCAACCAAGCCTACTTAACGAAGCCTCCCCGATCTCCCAGGCACTAGGGCACTCACTGTGGCAGCCCAGGGCAAGGAGTGCTGTTTGATTTCCCTCCCCTTCCCTGCCCACATCCCTACCCCCACAGCGCCCATACTCACAGGTACATTTTCTCCCTGGAGAACGGGTAGGAGAGGTTTTTCATCTTGTTGTTACTGTGCTCCGGAACTCTGGGTTTCAGGGGCGAACTCAGCTTCTGCAGAAGTTTGTTGAACTTCTTTGCAATGCTGCCTTCTGATTTGATCTCGTACATCTAGGGAAGGCAAAGCCACAGGCCTAAAAAGAAGGCCACATCCAACGGAGACCAGAGTGATTCACTCACAACCACAGCTCACAGGTACTGAACCCCCAGCGGGGGATGCTCTGGAAAGAGGAGGAGACTGGCAGAAGCAAGCAGAGCCCTTCTACCCCCTCCCCACCATGGCTTTTCATAAGGGCGTGGGCACTGGACCCCCTCTCAGTCATCGGTGTGAACGGAGGTAACCGGGACAGAGAAACCAGAGAGGAGGTCAAATTCGCTCCATGACTACATTACACACATCATTACACAGAAGACCTACCACGTGAGTCGCCATATTAAGTGCGCTACACAAATTAGCTTTAATGCACATAGCAACCCAGCTAAGCAAATACTACTACTCTCACACTATGATGAGTAAATTAAGGCTCAGGAAAGTATGATGGCGTCAAGAGAGGTCACACAGATAGTAACTGAGCGACAGCCAGTCTAACTCATGTCAACCAACCTAAAGTCTGTACTCCACAGCGAGGCCGTGCCCCTGCTTCATCACCCACACCCCTGCTTATGTGTGTTCTTCTTAGGAAATATCTGATAAATGAGTCTGCCCTCAAAGTATGAAACCTAACATACCTACTTACTTAAACATACTTAAACATAGGTTTAAGTACCTACCTTAAATCAGGCATAGGGTTAGTACTGAGATAATTATTGGTATTTCTAGTACATAGAGCTTGTTACAATGCATAGGGTGTTTCTGCAGACACTGTAGCCCTTGGCCTTCCTGGTTTATAGACGCAGTCAAGGAGACATGGAGGTTGTACTTCTCATGCCAAAGCTGTGATGGATTAAAGATGGCCACAAACTTTACATACAAATTTTCCTCTTAAGAGGTGCTGCGCTGTTCCCACCCCCTTCAATCTGAGTGGGTTCTGTCACTGCTTAACCAGTAGAGCAGAAGGGACACTACGCCGGCTGCATCCTTTCAGAAGATGGGCAGCCCTGCTTTGGTCTGCTTTGATCTCTGGAAGCCTGGCGCTTCTAGGAGGGAGTCCATGCAGAGGTAAGAGTCATCAGAAAGACAAAGGACCTAGGCTGAGCCCAGCCTTTCAGCTCCTCAGCCATGCATTAGGCCTAGGAAGAACATCTTCTTGGACCCTCCTGTCCAGCTAAATTCTACTAAGTGATCCAACTCACTACCCCATGGAGCAGAAGAATCCCCCGGGCCAGCTCTGTCTGCTCAAGTTCCTGACCAAAAATGCATGAGAAATAAAAAAGTGACTGTGTTTTCAGCTACTAAGTGTGGGCTAACTTGTCATGCTGTAAAAGGAGACCAGAACAAGAGCAACAGCCAGATCTTCTAGCTTGAGAGCCGATTTTCTTCTCTACCACGATATCCCTCCAGTGGCTTAAATCTAGAGAGGCAGTAAAATAGGGATGAAATCCAAGATCAAGGTAAATGCTACAAAAGTCACACAAAGCATTTAGGGGTTCAAAAAAAGGGGATAGGACATCCAGTTGACAAATCAGAAAAATGTTTCATCTGTCGGGCTTTACAGAAAGGTTACTTTCTTTTGTTCCCATTTTGTTCTCTAATAAAACAGTAAGTTGGGGGAGGGGAAGAACGTCCCCAATCTAACAGCTGAAACATAACCGTGGTTTATTTATGCTAACAAAATGTTGATGCACTTTAATTTTATTTCAACTACAAAATTAACGCCAGTCTAGTAAACAAACAAATCCAAACCATAAAAGGGTATTAACAAAGTGTGAGCATTTCCCTTTTACTCCCAACCTAATCCCACCCTCCTTTCCAGAGGAAATCTCTATTAACAATTTGAAGTATGTTTCCTCCCCCTTTCCATACACATTCCTTTCTAAACACAACTATGATTATATTTCACGCATTGTCCGACCATTTGCCTGTTTCACTTAGCAATACATCACAGATATACTATCTTTCCAGGTCAGTTCACATACAACTACCTTAATGAATGTGTAATACTGCACAGCAGATGTGAATGCTAATTGGTTTAGTCATTTCCCTGGTGCCGGGCATTTATTTTATTTTCTACACATGCTTTATCTTGTTTGATCATACTTCTATTAACATTACCTTATAAATAGTTTGAATGAGACTGACAGAGATGCAGGAAAAGACGTTCTAGGCAAACAAAAAGGTAGAAAAGTTCAAGCTGCACTGAAGAGGGGTTTAAATGGCCCGGTTTCTTTGCAGCACGCGGAGAGTGTAAACCAGCTAGTAACCTCTGGAACACTGGAAGCTCCTGGCAAAGTCTGTGTTCTTGACTGCCCTATGCTACTGCTTCATTAGCTAAACCATGAGTTATCATGGGGGAAAAACAGTGTGCTACTTACAGTAATGCCTCTCTTGTCATTAAGTTCTTGACCATCCTGCCAAATCTCTCCTTCATGCACACTGGTCAATGTAATGTAAAGTGTTCACCCCTCAGGAATCCTTGGGCCTAAAGGGACAGGGAGGCAGAAAGACGACCCCCTCATGGGTTCCCAGCACACATCTCACAGGTCACCTCCGAAGGCAGGTGCTGACCAGGCGCACGCCCTACACTGAGACTACACTGTGCTCATTATACCCATCACCGTGTGTCTTTCAATGGCATGTGCGTGGAAATGGGAGTTTCAGAACAGGAGGGAAGCTGATGGACTCTGTCTTCCAGATGCTATGGAATGACAGACTTGGACCCACCATGGTACTTCTTCTTTGTCTACTTCTCTGCATGTCCTGTCCACCTCTGCTCTCCTAGTCTGGGAAGCCTTCAACTACTACAATAACGGGTCTCTCCAAATCTGCCTAGAGCTACCAAATTTACAAAAAAAAATTCTAAGATGTCCAGTTAAACTTGAATTTCGGATAAACAGTGAACGTTTTTTAGCGTAAGTACAGTTCCATGCAGTATTTGGGACACGTTTAGACTAAAAAAGTATTCACTGTATTCATTGTTTATCTGACATTTCAGTTTAACTAGGCATCCCATATTTTATCTTGCAACCTTACTCTTGTCTACCTCTAATTCACTCTCCACATTGGAGCCAGAGTGATGTTTCTGAAGCAAGAATCTGATCATACCACCTTCCTGTAAAAAAAGCCTTCAACATTTACATTGTTCTAACGATAAGGGCAAAGTTCTTAACACAGCCCATGTCTTCACACAAAGGTCTTCCCACAGACCCTGTAAGAGTCTCCACGTTTCCCCGCCCCCACAGTCCCTGCTCTCTGTATGCAGCCGCTGGCCTTTTTGCAGTTTTCCTAACATGATGAGCACTCAACGCTCTTCATCTCCTCCCTGCTCCCACCCCAACTCTGTTCACACTTGATGCCTCCCTCAATCGTCACTTCCTAGGGGAAGTCCCTTCTGAGTTCCAGACAAGGTCAAGTCCCACCCTCAGGATTTCACGGGCCCAAATTCCTCTCCTTCACTGCCCTTACTGCAATTATAATTCCACATTTATTCAAGAGATTATTGGATTAATGTCTGGCTGCCCTACTTAACCATGATCTCCATGAAGGCAGGATACTATACAAACTTCTCCCTATCTTTGAATGAATGAATCAATGAATGAATGCTAAATTAGGGGGAAATCAGCATCAATGATGGCAGTTGCTGCTGCAGAAGGAGCCCAAGCTGGAAACAGAACAGCCATAAGGTAACAGGCCTGGTAGAAATAAAACAGACTGGAGGATAAAACCAGAAGCCCAAAGACTCTGGCTCCCTTCCTGTCCTCACCACCTACAAATGTATTTTGGAGCCCAGCCCCGACAGAGGTCAGGAATGCCTATATTCAACTGCTATAGATTAATCATCCAGCAGCTGTCTCAGGGCTTTGTTCTAGCAGAAGGTTAACTGAGAACCTCCATGCAGTTCTTGACCCTCACCTTGGCAGTTGCTCTGGTAGAGCACACGTGGAGGAACACCTAAGAGGAGTAGGTATGTATGGTATGTCTTTAGAGTGGTGAGGCACAGGCCGAGGATAAATGTTCACTGCTTCTTTATGTGAACTCCAGATCACTGAAAGCAATATCATCTGCCTCCAGGAAAAATATAACAGGTGTAGAAGGCAAGTCTCACCAGAAACATCAAGGTAATATCTGCTCCACAGCCCTGATCAAGACTCCACACAAACATGCCCAGGCTGAAAGGTCTGACTGATTTATGTTGGAAAGAGATTCCCTAGACTTCAGGGACTCATGGGGGATGGAACCAGACACATATCTGCAATAAAACACAAGTGGGTCCCATGGCCCAATGTCATGGACACTAAGCTTATAGGACGAAGGACCTGCTCCCTACCTCCATGCCCGAGCATGCACTGTACCTATTCCTGAAACTTCTTCCTTTCCTTTTCACCTAGACAACTCCTACCTCTCCTTCACCTTCTAGGCCTAAGCATTAAATTTCCCAGAAAAACTTCTGGGGCGGGGGGGACTTCTGGGAAAGTTGGCCACTTTGAAATAATGGTTGCTGTGGTCTGAATGTTTGTGGCCCCCCTGAATGTCTGGGTTCCTCCAAAATTCATATTTTGAAATCCTCAATGACCAATGTGATGGTATTAGAAGGTGAGGCCTTTGGGAGGTGACTCGGTCATGAGAGTGGAGCCCCTTCCGCCATGTGAAGACAGAGCAAGGAAGGACGGGGCTATGAACCAGAAGTGGGCCCTCACCCAACCGCACTGGCACCCTGGCCTCAGACTTCCAGCCTCCAGAACTGGGAGAAAGAAATTCCTCATTTATAAGCCACCCTGTCCATGGTATTTCATTACAGCAGCCCCAGTGGACCAAGACCATGGTTTTCAGGATACTGGCCATCGGTATCCTGAATAAAGTTCCTGGGAAATAGGAAACAAGTGAGACGGCTGCTGGGACAGCTCCAGCTCACTACCTTCAGAGAGGTTCTTGGCCTTGGGGCAGGAAGAGGAGACAAGTAAAGCCCATCGAACCCCTCGAGCTGAGGTGACAGAGCTGTAAGTCTGGGGAGGACACTGGAGGTCACAGGACAGAGTAGTCCAGAGAAGAGAGCTTCCCAAGGAGCCCCAGAGGTCTACAGAAGGTCCCCTGTGGGTATTTGGCCACATGAATCCAAGGGGACTAGCTGAGTCTGGAGAAAGAACCATTTAAAAGGACTGAAAATAGAACTCTTCCCATCAGGCAGAATGGAAACTCTTATCATCCACAGGGCACTGGGTAGAGTGATACTCAGGTCGATTCAGCAGTGCGGGATAATTAGACCCTAGACGGTGCACTGCTCCAGATCCCTTAACAATCATAAAAGAAAGAACTGGACTAAGTGCCTTGTAAAGTATTGTCCAAGTCTGACATTCTACGGCTTTAAACATTTAATGAAAAAGAAACACTCATGACGTTTCTACGTTTCAACATTGTAGGCATCTCCTAGATGCCAGGTGCTGAGCTCGGTGGTTGATCTGCCAAGTGCTGGAGAAGCACAAAGAGGGCAATGACCCTTCCAACACAGAATGCTCTGTGAAGTGTCCAGCACTTCCACAAGCACCATTTCATTGGGCTCCACGAAAACTCGGCCATTGTGTCTGCCAAGTAGTGTTAGCACTGCTATTTTACAGATGGGAAAACTGAGACTCAGAGGGGCAAGGAAATGCCAGAATCGGTGTGGAACCAGGCCTGAAACGGGGTTTCCTGACTCCCCCATCCAGGCTCTTTCCTTCAACCTTTGATCCTTGGAAGGGTTCCATGATCGCCCAAGGATGCACGCTGGGACTCCCTGTCAGTCCCCACCGAGCCCGGCAGTCTGGCTCTTCTCCTGGGTCCAGCAGGATCCAGGAAAGGCACCCTAACCCTCTTAATCATCATTAATATTCTCAGAGGCAGCATCATTATTACTGTTATTCTTGGACATCAGAGAATTATGAACATCCTCAGAAATGGCGAGACACATGTTAACCAGCTGTTCTCCATTATGCCCTCCCTGGGTACACGATACGCCTTTCATGTGCTTAAAGTCATAAATAATTTTTAAAGTATGTTGCTCTTATTTTTTATTCCAGGGCTCAAATGTGGTTCTCATAAAAGCTCACTTTGGCCTCACTGTCACAGTCTAAGAGGTTTACCGAGATTCCTTCTTTTCTTACTTCTTCCCCCACCCTCACCCCCATCTCCCTCTGCCTCTCCCCTCCAGAGAGGCACAACACTGTGGTCTGAGGGCTGATTTGTTTCCTTCCTGCATTGGAATCATGTTCCCTCCTGGGATGCAGAGAACCAGGGCTATGGTGATATTTATCATGAATCGATACACAGTACTGTCCCCATTTTACAGATAAACCAAGGCACAGAAATTTCACTAACATGCCCAGTGTTGTACAAACACAAAGAGGTCCAATGACCCCAAAGATCAAGGAGAATATTTAACAATATGAGCTATAAATAATATAATCTTGATTTTTCTTTTATGAGTCCCTTATCTGTAGTGAGCAAAGAAGACCTTTCCTTACAACTTATAGGAAAAGTCAGTGGGATGAGCAGAGACCAGGCTTTTGTAAAGCTGTGGCCATGGGTGTCTGCTTACACCCCATGACCCAAAAGGTATTACTTCTAATTATCTACCTCTTTTAAAAAAAAAAAAAAGATTTTATTTATTTATTTGACAGAGAGAGAGAGAGAGAGAGATAGCAAGAGAGAGGGAGCACAAGCATGGGGAGCAGCAGCAGAGGGAGAGGGAGAAGCAGGCTCCCCACTGACAGGCAGCCCGAGGTGGGGCTCAGTCCCAGGACCCTGGGATCATGACCTGAGCTGAAGGCAGACGCTTAACCAACTGAGCCACCCAGGCGCCCCTATCTGCCGCTTTTAATCTATGCTATCCTTTGTTCCTTTGGTCACTGCATAACTGGGGGCCAACTGTTGTTATTTATGACAGCTTGCTCACCTTGAGAGGTAGTGCTGGGATGGAGATTATCATCACACCCACTTACCGACATTTATTTGCAAAAAGAACAGACATGCTGAAATGCCAGAGTGGAGTCTGGCACCGCAGGCCACCAGCTGCATGAGGGTGGAAGCCCCTGGACTCAAGAAGTTATGAGGAAGAGAAGCTAAAGCTGCCGCAGAATTTATCACCTGTTCTCGTGCCCCTTGTTGGTACCTGAGGGCAGAGAGAGGCTCACATGTGCACACACACACATACGCATGCGTGCACACTCCGCATCTGACCTGAGGAGTCCCCCGTGTAAGCATTTACCCTCTCATGTAAGTGTGAAGCTACTCACCAAAGTGCGAACGGCACCAGGAGCCACTAAGATCAGCGCATCCTAGATCCCACAGGGAGACACTGTGTGACACCGACAACAGGAATTAACGAGTCTCTCCATCCCCACCTGTGCCTACAGGTCCATGTCCTGCCTGAAGCACCACTGAGTGTGGAAAGTGATATACTTACAAAACACGCACACTCCCGTTGTCTACCTCTGTATTCCTTTATGGTTTTTCACTGTTTTGGCACGTCCTCTACACATGAATGGATGTTTGGTGACCTTAAAAATATGGGCTAAAATCCAAGCTACTTACATGGCTGACAAAGCCCTTGTGAGCCGTGCCTCCGGCCTCCCGCTGTGTGCACACTGGCATGCGATCCTCCTTTCTCCACACCTGGGGGGCTTTTCTTACCTCTGGACTGAAAGACGTGTGCTCCCCTCTCCTAGGAAGATTCTCACATGCCCTCCCCACCTGGCAAACCCCAACCCAGCCCCCGGGTCTAAGCTCAAATGGCAGCTTCACTCACTGCACCCCACACCTAAATTAGTTTCCTCTGGCTGTCTCTCTGTCCACCCTGCTCTTTTTCCTCTGTGGGTGCCTCCCAGCTCATACAGCTCTCTTCTGAATCTTCACCACACCGAGGCCACATGGGGCCAGGACCAATTGTGGACACCACTGATTCACCCACCCTCAATAGGGTCACCTCATACCTAGTGATACTCAACAGGTATTCACAGGATGGATGGATGGACAGGTGGATGGATGGATGGATGGATGGATGGACGGACGGATGGATGGTGGATGGATGGATGGATGGATGGATGGACAGACATGTGGATGGATAGATAGGTGGATGGATGGATAGATGGATGTGTGGATGGACAGATGGGTGGATGGATGGACAAACAGATGGATGGACAGATGGGTGGATGGAAGGACAGATGGGTGGATGGACAGATAGACAGATGGATGGATGATGAATGAAAAAATGTAGCCTTTCAAAAAGGCTAGGAACCCCTCTATACAATCTAGCCCCAAACTGGGTACAGTGAGACTCTTCCCAAATGTTTCTTAGCAACTGAAGGAGCAGCTGAAAACCCAGATCAGGGATGGCCACCATGGTCCGTGGGCTGCCAGCCCCACCCCTACAGAGAGCCCTAAGGCATGGCAGCGGTCTTCCCAAATGCCGTCAGATGGGCCTTACAGCCCACTTGGCATCAGTCTGCAGCGCTGCCACTGTAGATTACGTGTGGTTTGTGGGAAATGTTCTTTCATTCATTCTCCCAGGCCCGTTCTAGGCACTGCCTGTACCACAAAACCAAATCCCTGCCTTCACGGAGCTTCCCGTGCAGTGGGGAGACAATCAAACAAGGACACAAACACGTGACTCAGGAGTGGGCAGCGCCAAGTGTTAGGAAGGAAAGATGGAATGGGGTAGAGAGTGGTGGGGGCCTGCCTCACACAAGGTGCTCAGGGAGGCCTGTCCAAGGAGGGGACATAGGAGTGCAGGCCCCAGAGACGTGAGAGAGTTCTGTGGGTAGTGAGAGAAGGTGTTCCAGGCAGAGGGAAGAGCAAGCTGAGACGCCCTGAGATGGAAACGGGCTTGTCATTCTGGAGGACCAGCAGGAAGGCCAGTGTGGCTAGAGCAGAGAGAGCAAGTAGGGAGTAGTGGGCAATCAGTTTCTGTACCAGAGGTGGCAGACATGGCATCCCTTTCTGGTCCCTGACAGAGATATTGTCACTCCTGGCCCCTGTCTGACCAACAGCCCTTCCTGCCTATAGCAGGAATCACAGAACACCCTCCGGTTGGACCAGGCCCTGGCCATGGGACATACCCGTGGTCCCTGCTGTCCCACCCAGTGCCCACCCTCGGGCTTTCATGGTGCCATCCTGAGAAATGCTTAGCAACCACCTGGAGCAGGGGGCTCGGGCTGCTGATGCGCACCACTGGCGGATTTCTATGGTCTAAATAATGTCCACCGTGGCCATCTTCGAGGTACCAGTGGTGTTAACAACCAGCTTGCAAAATTCCTGAAAACGTAATAATCGGATCTCAAGAGGTATTAGGAGTCAACATGTCGCCAACCCCAGTTCTCACTGGGTAAGAAGAGCCCTCCGTCCATGGTCCCCAGGCGTCAGAAGCTGACTGTCCCCGCCTGCTCGCCCTTCCCCACACACTCAGGAACAGCCACAGCCAAGCTCAGGGAGCGCCCGCCAGGCCCAGAACTCAGGACAGTCCTGGCACACTCAACCTCTACTACTACGTCCTGCCATAATCGCAGGGCTCCACTCGGGGTGGCAAATTCAATGGTCAGCCTGCCTGCTGCCCTCCGGCGCTGGGCCCAGTGTCCAGGTCCCAGCCAGCCCCAGGCTGGCAGGTGCTCCCCCAGTTCAGAGAGACATAACTCGAGGCTTTAAAAAAACAAAGCCATTGGGACGCCTGGGTGGCTCGGTTGGTTAAGCAGCTGCCTTCGGCTGAGGTCATGATCCCAGCGTCCTGGGATCGAGTCCCACATCGGGCTCCTTGCTCGGCAGGGAGGCTGCTTCTCTCTCCGCCTCTGCCTGCCACTCTGTCTGCCTGTGCTCGCTCTCTTGCTCTCTCTCCCTCTCTCTCTGACAAATAAATTTTTTTAAAAATTAAAAAAAAATAAAAAACAAAACAAAACAAAAAAAACAAAGCCACCATTTCTATCACCATTTTTTTTAACCCTGAGTCTTAAAACAACTTCATACAGCTATTCAAATTCACTTCCCACTACATTTTCATATTTTCAGCATCACTGTTCTTGAGCCCCGCGTCAGGCTTATCTCCTAACAGAGCCGCGTGAGGTGGGCCAGGCCTGTGCGGTCTCACCAGGCCCCTACGCACACCTAAAACATGGCCACGTGCCATGTCAGGTTCCTCGCTCAAACCGCGGCACATGGGTGACATCAATTATTTAGTTTTTGTTTTTGAAAACGAGAAGCATTACCAAAAACAAAGAAGGAATAAAAAGTCAAAGTATTCTGCACTCTTTCCAGCCTATGCAAATAGCAATCAAAGAGCGTGCACCAAAAGCCCATAACGATATCAATATAAACACTACCCTCTCAGCTGCACCTCTATTAAAAACAAATGTCTGGGAACAGACAGTGATAACATGGGGCAAGGCCCCACCTACAGCCAACCCAGCGCAAACATCAACAGCTCTGGTTCATTTGAAAATTACTGCCAGTAATAATAAAAAGAGTCTGCCCTGAAAGGCATCTTGGAGGCTGAGCAAATGGTGACCTTCCTCCCTGTGACCAGGGGTCTACAAGCCCTCATCCTTGATAAAGCCCGAGTTTCTCCTGCTTCTTACGTTCTGATCACCAGAGAAGATTCACTGAGCTATCAAAATCGCCCCAAAGAGAGCTCACCACCCGATGAAGGAAGGAACTGGTCCAGATGAGGAGGGAAGAGAATGGGCCTCCTATTCTGGAAGACGGCATGAACTGTATGCAGCTGCGAGCTAAAGGCCAACTATTACACTGTGGGCCACGGCTGCCAGAAGGTCCTGGGGCCAAGGTGAGCAAGCATGATCGGGCATCCGTCAGCCGATTAATCTAGCATTTACTTACCACCTCTTATTTAGGCAACATCATACTACAGTTTGCAGGGAACAGACAGGAAACATAAACTATAGTTCCCACTCTCAGGTGGCGGGGGTGGCACAGGGAGGGCTTACGGCACCTTTGGAGACACGAGAGTATAGGCACCCGAAGCAATTAAAGAAAAACTAATGGGTGAGAAAAATCCTACCTGTAGGTTGCCTAAGAATCCATGTAAGGAATAAAGGAGGGTCTATGAGGAAAATGAGATTTGGGCTGGGACACAGAGTTTCTTTATTGTTTACTGTATATGTAGATAAGATGGCGAGATCACTCCAGGACCAGAGGCAAATACTGAAAGCATCTGAAAAGTCTCCAGCCCCTGGAAGAGAGAGTAAAGTACTCCCTCTTGATAAGAGTCTAAATCAGGGAGCTCAGTGTAGGCTCCACAGAAAGGCGTGGGCAGAACTCAGAGGAAACCCAGTGACATTACCAGGCTCTGGGACAAGGGGCTGCCCCAGATACAGAGTAGGGACCCACAGCCTAAGTGTACTACCTCATTTAACACACAGCTTGAAGAAGTGGCAGATGTGGGACACTTTCTCTTAGATACTTGGACACAATCAGAGTATGAATGACTCCACAGGAGTATCTGTCCTCGGATCCCTCTGCTAACATCATAACAGAGAAGAATGAACAAATTCACTAACTCAACTGACTGACATGTGGACCCCAGCATTTTATAAAGCTATGACAGAGAAGTCACAAGGTCCAACCTCCAAACCTTACAGCAAGAAAACTATAATCCAGGACTGCTAAGTAACTAACCGCACCAGTCCAAAGCAATGACAAAAGAAAATTTCAGATGTGTTGCCTCTCCTGGCCAGGAGTATTTAATCTAGGACAGAGTTTCCTAGAGAATGTTCTGCAGATAACTGTTTCCCTGGGATACCTAGGAATACAGCTACAAATAACCTATGAATGTTCAGCAGGAAAAGAGCTGAATAAAATGGAACCATCTTCTTTCTAAAAGTCTTCTCAGAACTTTTAATTTGTCGGATAAACTGTAATAATTGGTGTTTCTAGAGTTTGTTAGATCATGAACTTCTTTTAAAACAAGACCACTGGGCATCTGGTGTGGCTCAGTCAGTTAAGCATCTGCCTTTGGTTCAGGCCATGGGCCTGGAGTCCCAGGATTGAGCCCTGCATTTGGTGGGGGGAGCGGGTCCCTGCTCAGCAGGGAGTCTCCCTCTCCCTTTGCCCCTCACCCTGCTCATGCTTGTGCTCTCTCTCTCTCAAATAAATAAAATCTTAAAAAAAAAATCAGAAGACCACTGTTCTTCAACTTAGGCTCTGAGAAATGCTGTTCTAGGCCATGCTAACTCAAGCCTCATTTTGGACTCCTCATTAAAGTATGGCAGGAGCACAGCTTTGCAGTCAGAAAGAAATGGGCCTTAGATCTAACCCATTCAGGACACGTGACCTTAGGTAAGTTTATAAGCCTCTCTGAACCTGTTCCCTGAGCCTGGGGCTGCACTACCCCAATCTCAGCCTCAGCCTTCCCCTGGTCTTCTCCCCTGTGGGTCTGTGGATCTCAATTCTCTTTTAGCCCATCCTTGGATTTGGGCCCACCCTACATCCAGGATGATCTGGAGATCCTTACCTAATTATATCCACAAAGACCCTTTTCTCAGGGTCTTTTTCCAAATAACATCACATTCACAGGTTAGGGCTTGGTCATATATTTGTGGACACCACTATTCAAACCAATACAAAAGAATTAACGGACCCCAAAAGCTTATGAAGGTTAATTTTATGTGTCAACTTGACAGGCAATGAGGTGCCCAGATATTTGTACAAACATTATTCTGAGAGTTTCTATGAGGGTATTTTTGGATGAGATTAACATCTGAATGGATAGACTAAGTAAACCACCTTGCCCTCCTAATGTGGGTGGGCCTCATCCAATCAGTTAAAGACCTGAATGGAATAAAAAGGTTGAGTAAAAGGGCACTCTTCCTGCTTGACTGTTTGAGCTGAGACATTGATCTTTTCTCACCCTCAGACTTGAACTGAAATAAGCTGTTCTTGGGTCTCAAGCCTGATGGGCATTTGGACTGGAACTTAACACCATTAGCTCTCTTGGGTCTCCAGCTTGCCAACTGCGTATCTCGGGATTTCTCAGCCTCCATAATCACATGGAACAATTCCTTATAATATATATAATACACTCACTACCCAAACACACACACACACACACACACACACACACACACACACACCCCCTATTGGTTCTGATTCTCTGGAGAGCCCTGATTAATACAAGCTGCAAACCTGGACAACCGAGAAGAGGTGCTCTGGTCCTGGCTGGGCAGAGTCCCGGAAGCTGGCTGGACACCAGGAGCCAGAGAGAGGGTGTTCCCATGGAGCTTTGGTAAAAGCCATGGTTACCAAATCAGAATCTCTAGAGAGGCAGTAGTGG